>WIPJ01001466.1:460627-474147 GCA_018155075.1 Cassiopea andromeda
TATATATATATATATATATATATATATCCTCAATGGGAAGTTTCAGAAAAATTCATATTGTTTTGGTACAGCTTTACATTAAACGGGGTATCAATTTCAATGTGCTATTTTTGTTTCATGCTTCTTAGCTCTCTCCTTGTAGTTCCAAGAGTTTCTTACATTATTGGCTATTTTGTAATAGGTTGCTTATAAACTGGCTTCCTTTTAAAAAAGAACTTGCAGCGTCAGACTGTAGTTGTTGTGTTGTTATAAATTCAGGGGTAGCCCTAGAGAAGGGCTAGGGCGTACAGCCTCGTCAAAACATGCTGGCAAACAGTCGGAAGGCAGAGAATTTTTTTTCGGAGGTCTGTTAGCAGTTCCCGACTTACTGTTTATTAGCCTCCTCTTCGGAAGACTAAGCCCCCAATCGGAACAATCCTGGTCCCACTCCTGGTCCCACTCCTGGATGAATTTAAATCACTTCTCGAAGCTAATTACATGCACATTGGCTGATTGAAATGAGTCTTTAAAAATGTTACCTGGAACTTGAACCATGTCCTTCCCTTTGGTGGTCCATCGGCACAAGGCCCGTTGTCAGTGCCAACCCATTGGAGCATATTATTCTGAACATACCCAGTCTGAAAGCACGAATTCTTTCGATGTAACCTATACAAACAATTAAGTAAAACAAAATTACAAATGAATAAAAAGAAAAAATGAAGAATTAAAATTAATCCTGGGCAATAAAACATTAAAGTTGTTGTATATTTTGGCCATTTTTACTTTTTTACTCCACTATATTCAATAAAAAAGATAATAAACACATTATTAGGAATGCAGAATCATCTCATATTGAATTTCATAATGTGACATTACACATTGGGGGTGGGTGAATGGTTAGTTTTTTAATTTGTGACAAAGTGTGATAGAGGGCGGGTGAGTGTCTAAAAATGCCAAAATTAGCGTGATATAATATGTGAGTGGCCCCTAAATTAAAAATCGGCAGAGACTGGTAAACAGACTTATGATCCAAATCCAAACAAAATCAGCTCCAAGAAGTCGGCTCTCATACCTTATATAGACAAAGTCAAAATTCTGGTTATTTTCGATGTTATATGCAATTCCTGGAAATCCATAATCGACTCCATGGTAGCCAATAACATTGTACATGTCAGCAGTGACGGCATAGTTCATAGCTGGTAACCTCTTTGTGGAGAAAATTCTACAGAAAACATGGTTTTCCCACGTGCCAAATGTTCCATCAGCAACAAAATACTTCCCTTCGTTTCTTGTTTTATTTCCGCAATTTGTGACATCAAAATGGTGCTCATTATCGTTTCCTGCAAGAATAGGTATCTAATGAATAGCAATGGATATTTAGGGTGCAGGGGCGAACAATTAGGGATGTGGAGTACAATATCTCTAAACTATATCAGTGAGCCCTTTCTTGACAAACCTAGTCCATATTGAATTGTGCGAGAAAACGCGTGAGATACCCGCGAATCTGCTTGGGTGCTTTGTGCAGTACACGCGGTTTTATAAGGAACCGCTCTATAAGCAAACTACTGTAGAAGGCTGAAATATTTAAGGAACTTATACTTCTAACGGAAAATCTAAGGAACTTTGCGATTTGAAAAATTTTTATGACTGTAAATTATCAAGAAGCAGGAAGCCGGTTCCATTTATTTACAGCAAAAACTCACGTAGATGCATTAATAAACTCCCTTCCTATCTTATTTGTGGCTTTAATCTTTAGTTCAGGCCAAAATTAGAGGTAAAATTCAGAATGTTGATGCTTCCTTGTGTCTGTATCACTTTTATGACACTATATGTGCAGTGAAAATTAAGCAACTATTAAGGAACTTTTAGTGCTAGAATTTGAAAAAAGAGGTTCAAAAAGAAGGAACTTTTAGAAATTGGTCTTGAGCTAGGTTCCTTATAGAAACATTCGTGTAACGTACCACAGTTAGCTTCTGTGATACACGTTTTTTTCTTAATAAGAAACCCAGCTCACGGCTTGTACTAAAAGTTTCTTAATTTTTGGGCACATGTTACTTCTAAAAGTTTCTTAAAAATGTCTTAATTTAGCGAGGTAAATTGCTGTCAAAGTGTATGCAGAATGTGAATGTGGCAAAATATTTGTCCTATAACAACAAAACGTGTCGTTACGAGTTAAATTCTAAAGCAACATCATATTCACTTGTTTTGGTACAGCTTTACGTTGAACCAGGTAACGATTTCAATGTGATATTTGTCCAAAGTTTCTTCACTCTTTCCCTGTAGTTCTAAAAGTTTCTTAAATTGTAGGCTATCTACGCGTTGTTTGATAAAAAACCTAGCTCAATGCCTAGGACTAAAACTTAATTCTTGTCCACATTTTAGTTCTAAAAGTTTCTTAAAATTTTATTAATTTAGCGAACTAAATTGCTGTGATAGCGTACCCAGAAGGTGAATTTAGGAAACAGTTTTCAAATTCTAAAGCAACATCGTATTCACTTGTTTTGGTGCAGCTTTACGTTGAACCAGGTAACGATATCAATGTGCTATTTGTCCAAAGTTTCTTAACTTTTTCCTTGTAGTTTTAAGAGTTTCTTAAATTTTAGGCTGCCTAGTACTAGGTTGCTTATAAAGTGGTTTCTTACAAAAAAACGTGTATATCCAAAGTCGTTACTAGTCTGATTGTTGTTTGGAAGAGATTTTCGCTTTTGACTTTGACCTTTTTGGGCTGTTTCGTGACGATCAACGCTCATATCCCTTCCAAAACATGGACACATACACTTGGATCCCGAATGTATGAAACCAAGCAACACACTTCTAGTGATAAAATGTAAAAATCTGTATATCAAATTAGAAACTTTGTGTACTACTAAAAGTTTGTATCGATCCAAGATTCCTATAAAATAAACTTTTTTATAAAAATGAAGTTCATTAGAATATTAAGAATCAGAATCGCTGAAATTTAAGAATAATTTAAGAATAATGCAAGGCTCTACTTTCATCAAGATCTAGCATCTTTGTGTATTCGAGATACAGCACAGTTTGTAGATTAATTTTTGCACTATCAATACAAAATTAATTATTCTGTTCCTCTAATTTCTTTTCTTTTTCATCAAAAACAATACTTACAAAAACGAGTTTCCTATAACGCAACTTACAAACTACTTGACTACATTATAAAGATGATACCCCCGGGCAGCAAAATATCTTGACTCTAATGAGGCCATTCCATATACGACATTAAACTAAGACAAGATTAAAAATACAATTATAAACTAAACACGAGCCAGTAAATAACGAAAAAAGTTGTCTCTCAATAGATTTCGAGCTAGGAACACGAAAATGTAATCGGCAAACAAAGATTTGAATATATTTGTTTGATTATCAGATGAAGCTACACCTTTGATACACGTTTTTTTTATAAGAAAATCACTATTTTGCCTGAGCCTCTTTCTTAAATTTTTCTTAACTTTTACTGAAATAAGCTGGCTAGAGTGGTTTACACTCTCGTTAATACTATTGTATACTTGAATTTGAATTCCATCTTTAATATTTTGAAATCAACAACGACGAAATCACCGATTTTTGGCCTATAAAAACACTTAAGTTTGGAATTTGAGCCTCGTGATTTTTTTCTTAAGATTTTCCTAAGATTTTGACGATTTGAGCCTCAGTTTCTTAAAAACTTTTTTCTTATAAAAAAACGTGTACTTTAAAAGAAAGAATAATCTTAGCCTCAAAGTTAGAAAATTTTAAGAATATTGAGGCTCAGCAAAACGTTGGATATTCTTGTAAAAGAGTGTGGATGTGACTTTAATGAGTCTCCCTCAGCCAAAAGGTTCTCTACCCCTAACATACAACATAGATTGGGGCAGGGATGTAGTCTCGGGGGACTCAGGGGGTACCGACCAACATGTTAAAACTGTTGAAGATTTTAGGGCTTCACCTCCATTTCAATGCTAAATTATTGAGAATTTTTGTTAATGTTTTCTACTTTGCTCAAAATACAATGTTGTAGTCTGGCATACATTTGGTGTTCAGTAGAATATCGAGGAATGATTTGGAGTTACTTTACACAATTCTAGAAGGGGAAAGGTATCCTTTTGAGTCCCCCTTGCCAAAAGGCTAGCACTACACCGCCGATTTCAGGCAAATTGTGTGGCAAACATGATACAGTAGAAAACAAGACATTGTGTGAAGATACGTGACTACCAAGTCAGAAATAGCTGTCCATTTTGAGTGTCTGTAGGGAACAACACGATTTTTTCTCAACCAAAGATAAAATCACAAAGCATAGGCCACATGATACAGGAAACTACCACTGTGTCTGTTTTCGTTGACTAAGAAGTTAGTTTCCTTTTACGAAATAGCTTCTAAAATACAGGGCGCAACTAATCAAGTCCAAAGTATGAATGTAAACAAAGGAAAATAGCTTTCTTGTTAGTGGATTGTATTTATGAATGAACAATGATTGCAATGAAAGTAGCTGACAGCGAAATGTTTTTCCTCTGAACAGCATGAAAGCGCAGCATCTATACTCAATGGCTATTTTCATTTCGGTGACTAATCCAATCCAGTCTCCGCGAATCGAGTTATTTAACCAATTTCGAACATATTGGCATGCAAAATTCCTCGTAAGGGCGTGTGGAATTAGGAGGTAGTAGGTTGTGAGATTCTGCCTTGGGTCGGTACTGGGGTGGCAGAACAGGGGGCAGCTGGGGGTACTCACCCCCCATGCCCTAGTGAAAGGGGGCAAGGGGAGAAAGAATCTCATTTCGTCAAATGTTTTTTCAAAAAACTAGATCAGAGAATATTTTAAAAGACATTCCTGCCATCAAAGTATCATAAAACTTTGAATTTGGCGGAGGTTGTCTTCAGTGATATGCAAGTGATACAGCATAGTGATACAGCATAGTTGCTAAGTCTCCTCCACATTCTGCTGGAGACTCCAGCATTTCAAGCTTGTCTCCAGCCGAGCTCCAGCAACAGCAAAATCTGGAAAATCTCCAACATTTTATGATACATAGAGCTGAACATTGAAAAATACAGTGAAAATTTAAAGTCTCCCCCAGAGCCTCGATCGATTAAAAACTCCTGAATAGACTTCTGCTTTTCGGTCATGACGTGCAGGTGAAGCCCTACAAGTGAAAGCTGTGTAGGAACTCGATTTCCAAATCAAACGCTAATTCGAGGATAAATGAATAGAATCACTCCAGAGAAACGCCAGTGTACGTTTTCAGAATTTTCTTCCCATTACAAACGGACATACACCCCGGACTCTATCATACTACTTCGTACTACTCTAGTACTCTATTGTACTCTCTCTCTATTGGTCGATATATATAATAATAAATGAGGAATTACGAAAATAGCACAGCCAATAGGAATCGAAGTTTGCGATTACTCTACCAATAAAAATTAAGAGGCTGCACCCCTAATCCTGATGGGCTTCCGGCACGCCTGGTCGGTACAATCTCATCTTTGTTAGTACAAGCGAGCAATCTCAACTCCAATTTTTGAGGCAAATGCCATCCCTCTAAGCAAACACTACGTGGGCAACCATGTGGAAATAATGAAACTCATTCAAGGCTAAGCTTGGCTATCATCTTCTACACCCTACCCCCACCATAATGTCCTGCCACAGACCAAGGATTCCTGTTTGTCCAAAGAAAGCAAAATTGCTGATGTTTCAGTTAAATGATGGGTTGATTGATAAAAAAATTGGGGATTTCACGATGCCTTTCCTTATCACCAATAAAGAACACCCTAATAAGCTACCCATATACGTATACCGCTACACTCTTTTCTTTATAAGAACCAATAAAATTGAGGTTCAGGCTCGCTGCTATTAATTTTTCCAAAATTTTCAGGCTGTATTGTTCTTAATTTGTTCTTAAATCAGTAGCGTGTAGGCCATTTAGAAATCCATAGAAAGACAATATACAATACAATATTGGATGCTTTGATTGATTGAGAGCCAAATGTTACAACGAAGATGATCTCTCTAGCATATTACTGGTTTGTTACAAAAAAGTTTATAAAAAATTTTGAAAAGACAATGTTAGCACAGTATCTAGTTTCGCTAGGAGCAACTACTTTGCGAAAACCAAAGAAAAAGTGTCAAGGAAGTAAACTCTCCGCAGGCTGACAAGGAAAGAACGCTTCATGTCCATTTGTGAGTGGAAAGCTTTTGCATCATTTTGCAAAAGCACACTTAACGACCAGGCTTCAGGTTCAGCCTTGTTCTTAACTTTTTCTTAATTTTCCACCAAATTTCAGGCTCGTGTTCTCAAAAATTATTCTTGTAAAAAAGAGAGTGTATGTTCTGGTTGCAAAACAACGACCATCCAAAGCATATATTGCGTCATCTAGATAACGGTTAGGCATTCGGACATATATTTGCGTGTAATATACTATAGAAGTTCACTATGTCGTCATATTTTGGTTGTCTGGAAGCTCCCTGCTATTGACGAGATACTATTTCCTAAACAAAAATTAGCAGAGGTTACTTCAGACACCATATTTATTATGCCTACGGCTCTTGGCGTGTAGGTTTTGAGGAAACAATATCAAAATGAGAGCAACAACAGGACCACTTTTAGAACTATATTGAGAACAGTGACGAATGTTAGCCTTGTTTTTCTGCGTAAAATGTAAACACAAGAAAACTTTGAAAGACTGTTTCAAAGTGGCGAAAACACTTCAAAACAGCTGTTGAATATCATGTTACCAAGAATACTTTATTTTGGTAAGTAAATCGCAACAATACAAGACATTCGCTAAAACCCTCTTCAATTCACACTGGCAAAACGTTGCTAATACCAAATATCTATCTAACTCTCACGTCCATCGAAGTTGACAAAGATGGGGCCCTAAATTTCTCTGCAATTTGTATTTTGTGTACTTTCATTCTCCGCCCAATATTGACTAACTCTTCCTTTCATACGAGCAACACAACCATGTCGGGCCTCTATCTTTCCTAACTTCTTTTCTAACTTTACCAACTCTATCTTTTCTAACTTTCCTGAACGAACCAAGAATTCTAGTTTTTTCTTTACTCATGGCGCCTATGCTTTGCTAAGTATGTTGTGAAGTTTAGTGAATGGTTGTCTTCAAGCCTTGGCCCAAATTTTTCTGGTACCCCTAAACACATGTGAATTGGGAAAAGCCCTGTACTTTGCCCTATAAAAACAATCCACACGATCTCATTATAGATAGAAGGGCATTGTGGTTAAGATATACAAGAAATTTAATATTACATCGTCCAGAATAATCTAATTATAGTACTTATCATAGAGATCGGAGAAAGCGCCATTATCTGAGGTCGTAACCGGTAGAGATATGCTACTTACTAGAGGGTGCAGCAAGTCTTTAGCACCTGAGAACCCAACCAGTAAAACCTCTGGAAAGTCGGAATTACAAGAATAGATTCTTCGGTTTCTATGCATGATCAATGCCAACCAAAATGCATGATTATTAAGGCGGATTTTCACGAGGCGAATAGTGCAGCGAAAAGTTAGTAGCCGAGTTTGTTTTTTGATTTCCACGCAGAACCGAATTTTGGCGCCTTTTTCGTTACTGATAAGCTACATCATGACTCCAAACGAAAGCACGCTGCTATTAATTAGAAAGAGAATCCTCATTTTGAACTTTATGCAATTGCATCGTAAAAAGCAGAAGTCAAAGAAAAGTGCTTGGGTAAGAAAGATTTTGGAAGACCGTACCAAGAAAGGAGAATTTCACTTGTAGTGAGAGATTTAAAATTGCATGATCATCTGTATCAATGCTTCCTGCACTCTCCTTGGTTTCAAGCGTCATGCGAAGCTTTTTGCCGCGAAAAAGTAGAACTTGTTTCTACTTTTTCAAGCGCTCATAGTAAAAGCAAATTACTCAAAATGCGCATGCTTAGTTAAGTTTCGCGGCAAATTCGCTGCCCAATTCGCCTCGAGTAAATCCGCCTTTAGTGGATTATTTATAATTTTGTATTATTCTTGAAGATGGTGATATCCAATCAGTGCAATAGCGTTTCAAATAAATAATCTGGATTATCCTATGTAATGCTTTATTGTGACGAAGCTTCAGAACCAAAACCATTCGGATTTAATTTAGCAACATCCTCAAGCGCCCTCAAACAAAAGAGCCATTTGCTCATAGTGGTCAGCTGTAATTTTTAGCTGCTTCAATTTAAAGCAAAAGAAACTGGAGTAGTAAGGGCAGTTTTATAGATACGGCATCATTAATTCGCATGAAGAGATGCAGACAGGTGTAGTAAGTAGCAAAGACGTTCTATATATAGTGCCATAGAAAAGAGGTGTGGCTTTTGCAACCACGCCCATTACTCAGGTACAAACGTAATACGCCCTATTTTCTACAAGAATAAAGCTTACAAGACTAACGAGGTTCAGAATTGCTAATGTATAAGAATGGTGTAAGGTAAAGCAAGATTCAATGACTTGGGGCTTTTGTGTATGAATTTTGCTTTATGATGAAGTAAAACATATTCCTTTGATTTTCAGGCGAAGTTGCACCTTCGGCTCAGAGCGAAAATATTTAAGAATATTGACGCTCAGCGAAAGATTAAATTAAGTATTCTTATAAAAACAGTGTACGCTAGCTTTAGGAAATGAACAGTGTGAGGAGGCCAAGGAAAACTTCCATGATCATTAAAAGGTTAAGCTGATGCAAGCAACTTTGGACACTAACCTCCCAATTTGAAATGAGATTTTAACTACGGGCTCTGTTTTTCTGAGCCCCCCTTCGGAGCCTAGGCTTAATTGTCTACAAGACTACAAGATGTAACATAAAGAGATAAAATTCCTTCTTCATAGGAAGGGAAGTTCTTTCAAAGAAATTTCCAACATAGCTCTTATAAACGAATTCCATGGGAAAACACTAGCGGGATGCACTTTCTGCATTCAGCCTGCATAATTTTTTGTCAAATCCAGCCATACATGTCGTTTCCATTTTGCTTCTAGTTTGATAAAAAAACTTGCATATATAAACAGTTGTTCCAGTCGTTGTTTGAAACCCAGCCTGGCCATGTTTTTTAAATTTTTCTTAAATTTTGCCTAATTTCAGCCTCATGTTTCTAATAGACATGTTTTTTATATGAAAAAACGTGCATATGACCTAAAACAACTCTATGCACCAAACAAATATATTCACGTATTAAGGCCATATTCAACCCTGGGTATAGACAAGCTCTGGGATAACTGGACCAGTATGCATTCTGGGATTTTTGCTTGCCACAGATTCTAGCCAAAATTTTTCTAAGACAATATGGCTCGCCATTTGAGCTGGTACGACTTGGCAAACATGGTGCAAATTGTGATAAAACTCGCTAAAATTGGCAATTTTCTATAAAGGTACGTTCTCGCAACAGATCTGGTGCAAATAGGGTCTCAAATGCAGTCTTAACAAGGTTTTGTGCGTAGGCCAACTCTACTCTGGAGGTATGTTGGTGCAAGCTGACACGAGGATCACTTACTCGAAGTGCAGCACAAATGTCATTTAAGAGCTTAGTATCCATAGTTAAAATTGCTTTTTCCGTTGACCAAAGATAATAAGCATAAGAACCAATTTGCTCATCGCCACCTTCAAGGTACATATATCACATCTACAGTACCTCAGTATTTCAGCTTTCAATATATAAACAAGCTAACAGATTTTAAAAAAACCTCTGAGAAATTGAATCCCAGTAGAGCTTTCAGCCTCCAATGCATCTCTAATCTTTATTGCAACAGTATCATGCTAGACAAAAATCACCAAAAATACGCATGCGCTTCGCTCTTAACCGAGGTTTATCAAAGATGAGAAATAGCGTGCTAGCTATGCTGGATATAACTTATCTGAAGTAATCCAGGTTTTGTAGTTGCAGTAACTACTGTGAATACATCTCATAAATGAGAGAGCTGGCAGCCTTTGCGGCTTGTTGAATGGTGAATTCAGTTCTCAGCTACGTCCGATCGGATTAAAATGTTGTCCGAATGTTATGCCCTACGGCGATCTACGCCATGAAGCTGTTGAAGATTGAAACACAGCCCCAATGCATTGAACAATGTTGCAGTGTTCAGTTGTTTGGCCTTGGGCAATATTTGAATAAAAAACCTCAAATTTCTTCTCGTTTTTAATGAATGAAAGACACTGCAAAAGAGATTGGAGAAGGGTGTGCAGAAGTAGCTGCAATCTTTCGACAACACGAAGGAAATAATTTCATCGTTAGAAATTTTATAATTCTTCTTCCAGGAGAATTCTGCAAGTCAGCGTCAGTGAATTGCACTTTATGAAGACTCACTACGGTGAAAGCCAACCACTACAATCTGAAAGTAAAGTGTACTGAGCTTTCTGAAACACAGGGTCGAACAATTAGCGGCCTTTCCCAAGTTTGCTATAATGAATTTTGCAAGGATTCTTCACACTTTGAAAACCACTGGACTAGAGTATAGCGTAGCCCTTTTGGAGTTCAGAATGCTTGGAACTTTTCAAAAGTTTGTTGATATAAATATTCTCGCATAAATGTCTGCCAATTACGCAACAGACTCGGTTTTTCCCCGATAAGAGGATAGCACTTCGTGACGAGACCTAGCGATACCCCTGTATGCTGATAGCTGCTTCTCAAACATGGAATGGTTTTGAACAATAGACAGCCTTTAACTAAAAGTACTGACTGTTGTACAACGAACACTCTTCTTATTAAATCTATAAGGATCTTGGGGCTGTAAAGCCGTGAAGTCTAAGAATAACTTAAGAATAACGCAAGCATCAAGCTTTATTGCAGTTTAGCATTTTTGTGCATTTCAATTATAACGCTGCTCTAAGATTAACTTTTGCATCATCGATTAAACTCTTAACGAGAGAATTGCTGCTGACTCCAAGGCCGCAAAATCCCCACACAAATAGCTATATTCTGCACGACAGATCAAGGTCCTCACAGGTTCTGCGAAAATCCAACACGAATATTGAAAATTGAAACTTCATAGTCACGATAGCTGTTCAATGTCCTCTTAGAACGATCTCCACTGATCCTTTCATTTCAAAACAAGAACGACTTCATGCACTCCTGTGGAGAACTACCTAAAACACTACAAAAGACAATCTCTCCAACAACCAGCGCAATTCATTTCAAATATCTTGCAGTTACATCATATTTTCACATTGTACGCTAATGAAATCATTTGAACGGCATATAATATTGCGTTAGTTGTCATAACAGATGTATCATGGTCAAGCAATAACTTACGTTTAAGAAACTTACTACGCTTAACGTTGAATATCCATTGATGATACGCATGAAACGTAAAAATAAACAATAAATAATAAATATACAATTATATATATATATATATATATATATATATATATATATATATATATATATATATATATATATATATAAAAGCCAAAACTAAAATCCTCGTGCCAGAACTAAAGTCCTCTTAGAGGCACCCTCCAAGTCCCCAAGGAATTGGGGGGAACGGAGGTAAAATCGAGAGAATCGATAATTTATATGTATATGGGGATTTTCATATTATATCATGCTGCATACAATAGTAACTTCACTTAACAAGGTAGTTACAATTGGCTAGCCTGACAATAATAAAGCAAACTACTAACAATAACAAGAGTGAAAACAAGAACAATAGCAATAAAACTACAATGCACCGTGCAAGTGTATCTTAGATGGTAAGAAGTTCTAGATTATTCCACGGCTTGTTTCTGGGCAAAAGATGTACTAAGTCGTTCGAATGATGGTATTAGAGCGCTTTGAAATTATACATAATTATATTTCTATGCATGACATACATGTCAAGGTATAGATCAGTAGTGGAGTGGACATTGTAACGGTGCAGTCAACTCTATTTCGTGCCAGAATGTGAATTAATTGATCCAAATTTGGTGCGTGACATAAGAATCATAATGGGTGGCAGCACGAATCATAGCTGTTAAAAGCAAGCCTATTCGTGGGAGTCAAGACATAATACAACATATCAGAACGCAAAAATGGGCGTGGTCAAAGCTAGATGAAGATGCAATTGTATGATAAAACCCCTCCATCTATGATCTGAGTTTGAGAGTGCTTTCCTTGAGAAACGCATGGGGCATCTATGCTCTAGAGTGGCGTGGTCAACGTTGGTCGGTATTACGACAACTCATAAGGGCCCCTCAGAGTTCTTCAAAAGATAAAACTCAAGAGATCTTTGTAATAATTGGAGCAAAAATTTTGATGGGTCCCAAGTTTCACTAATTTCTAAGGCTCCCCGCTGTGTCTGTAATGCCATAGCGAATCCCATAGCGATGATGCCTGACCGTAAGAAACAGATTTTCGCAAGTTTCAATGTGTTGCATGAGTCCAGGATTCGCACTTCCTTCTTATCTTTCTACTCTGCACTCGCACTTCAACATGCACCAAAGAACGAAAATGCGCATAGAACGTAAAGGATGCGGTAGCGCAGTCTATCAAAGGCATGATCAAAGATTGAACACATTAACACTCTACCTATTATGATTACGGTAATTATTACGACAGCTCTTTCATTGACTTTCATTCTATAAAGCATTTCTCTGGAATGAGATCGAAAAGGAAGCTTCATTTGGGGGCATCCATAAAGGATATCCGCAGCTTAGGGGAGGGAGGGGTTAACAACAATGTGGGCAGAAGTGGACAGGGAGAGGGAGGAGCTTTAGCTGTAAGTGGACATCCTTTTCAATGTGGTCTCTGCATTCAAAGATCATTTTATCATCATCTTCTTGTGCTAAAGATTGAAAAATAAAGAGGCAAACATGAAATAAGTACAGTATGTCTTTTTCAAAGAGTTTTTACTTTCTATATTTTGTGTTGTCTTTGAAAACTGGCAGAAATGTGTGGATATCCTTTCTTGATGACTCATTTGTGAAAAGACAACTCTTTTCTCCTCTATACTGTCACAAGCCCACCAAGAGCCAGTGTGGTGTCCCATGGAAACGAATACACTCTTTTTTTTAAGAACAATTTTACAAGAACAAGATTCCAAACTGTGGGGGGGGGTACTGAGAACAAATTAAGGACAAAGCTGAGGCTGAAACACTGACGTGAAATGTAGTTCTGGAAAACGATGCAGAAGCTTTCCCATAGCATATGGAAATGAAAAGTCCTTTCCTTGCTAGTCTGAGAAGAAATGGCAGCCTTGTCAATTCCCCTCTTTGACTATCGCGAATTAGTTGCCCTAATGAAACTGGTACTGTGCCAACATTGTCTATTTATAATTATTTATATAGTTTTTTCAAAAAAGCATTGATATGCAAGAGGGGCCATCTTGGTTGTAGCATTTGGCTCTCAATCAATCAAAACATCCAATGTTATCTTGTATATTGTCTTTCTATGCATTTCCCAATTGCCTACACCCAGGGACGCCTGCACAAGGAAAGGGCAGGGGGCAAGATTTATCCAAAGGGCACCAAAGATACAACTTCGACGTCGTATCATATATCAGCCACTTACCTGAAGGGGGCATGGGGACGATGTCTTCTCTAAATGAAAAATTTTACACGGTTTTGCCCCCCCCCCC
>WIPJ01001466.1:496362-511594 GCA_018155075.1 Cassiopea andromeda
TAAACTCAACTTTTTCTGATCGTAGCTATTGACTTTATCATTAACATTCCACCTATCCTTAATCAACCCCTAACTGTAGAAAAACTATATGGAATATAGCAAAAACGATGCCAGATCTGAAAAGTAGAAGGATAAATGTGTCATTTCCAGCAATAACCCCAAAATCGTTTTTTTGCTTGTTTTCGGGTGGTAATCCCCCTTAATTTGTTCTTAAATTAATATCGCGTAGGCCAATTAGAAATACATGGTAAGATACTATACAAGATTGAGAGTAAAATGTTACAGCTCAGATGGTCTGTCTTACATATCAATGTTTTTATCGAAATAAGCTTATAAGCAATTATAAATAGACAATGTTAGCAGAGTATCTACTTTCGCTAGGAGCAACTAATTTGCGAAAATCAAAGAAAAATTGTCAAGGCAGTCAATTCTCCTAAGGCTCATAAGGAGAGGACCTTTCATGTCCGTTTGATAGAAGAAAGCTTCAGCTTCTGAATCGTTTTCCAAAAATGCGTTTTACGACTAGATTTTAGTTTCAGCCTTGTTCTTAAATAGCTCTTAATTTTCCACAAAATGTCAGGCACGTGATCTGAATATTTCAAGTTGTCTGTTGTTGACACTACGTAAAATCTTCGTTTAGAGGATGTCTTTTCAGCTTTGAAGATATCCATTTAACCCTAAAACCACACAGTGGTTACCAATCATTCTATAAGAATTTTATCATTTCATATCAAACTTCAGACATCTAAAGCCTTCTGGGTCATAATGGGAAGACCTCACATATATATTTATCATGTTCTTCCTTAGTGTCTTCTTTTCATATAGGATGAAGATGAGAAGCTATTACGCATAACGAGAACTATGCAATTCAAAAGATTATTATTCAGTGGCCCAGGGGTGTAAGAAAGTAAATAGCATGAAAAATAGTAAATTTAGGTATGAAATGATAGGCGAAACGCAAACGGAAAATAAATTGTTAGAGGTGAAGTATTTATCTATCCTTTTTCGCTAGAAGCAAGCAGTTCAATCCCATCCGCAATCAGACTTCAATTCTTCAACACACCATCTCTGGACTTTGTGTGCAGTTCTAAAATTTTCTTGAGAAAAAAACCTGTAATGTGTCCGCTGTTTATATATGTACTATATGCGGTATTGTGAGCATTTATTGTTAAAAATTGCATGCAGAACCCAAATACGTTTGCAGTTTCTTCCTTTTGCATACCTATTCTTTAGATATTACAGTGTACTGCCAGCCTTGTCAACCATTTTAGCCAGATGTGTCTATACCCAGAGCCGCAAAGAGGGGGCAGGGGCAAGTTGCAAGTTTCCCCAGGGCCAAGCTCCAAAGGGCCTAATACCAACCAATGCTTTAAGGACCGGGGGACTTCATAAAGTACACCAGCAGTACTTTTTCAAAGTTAACTTCTAGACCCTGAAAATTTTCTGCTCGTTTCGCTCGGAGTGGGCCTCAACTATCTCATTTGCTTGCCCCTGGGCATCGGAGCTCTCTTGGTGGCCCTGTCTACACCATATCTACTCTTTGGCACCAAATAGTAGGGGGGCTCCCGATTGCAGATTGTTTTAAATTTCCACCACCTATTTCCATTTATTAAACATCCCCCTCCAACTAACCAGCTTTGAAAGAATCCAATCCCCCATTTTACTAACCTAAAGATTTCAAAGCATTAAAAAAGATAAGTAAGTAAACAACATTGACTGTGTGAGCCCAAATCACTATTAACAGCTAAGGAAATGGAAACTGACTATTTACCTTATACTTGTGTAATGTTAACAACTAATTGCAATTATTTTGAAATGTTTGGGTCCCCATACCATCTTTTGAACATTGACCTCCCCAACCATTAACAACCCTCCCAAATTATGCATTTTTAGCAAAGATGCTAACCCCTCCTCCTATACCCTCTTCTATTCAGTACCAAAGAATATACATTTTAACAGGGGTGGATTAGCATGATCTTTCCAGGAATGCAGCTTAGATGAAGGATAGTGTTGTGGGAGTGGTGTTTATTGAGAATGAAGGGCCCGTGATAGCTAAAGATGGATGGGTCTGAATTGTGATCGTACCCCAGCATCCCATGCATTACTGGCACTCTACTAGTTTGTTTACGTCGTATGGATTTGTGTCAATTAACCTGGCTGTCTTTGCATCGGATATATCTTCAAAGTAATGGCATCTATCTTCAAGTTTTGTTGAAGAAATAGAGAAACAAAGATTGAAACATGGCTCCAATTCCAATCGTTTTTCTGCTCCTGAAACTTATTCACAAGTAGCAGCAAACATAAATATGTTACATGCTGTAGAGAGGTAATTTGAATTTTAAATGCACGCGATTCTATCGACTTTCTCGGATATAAAGAGCCCGGTATTGAACTTTCTTTGAACTTTTTGAACTGGTTAGCGAATTTCCACAATTCAATTCAATTGATATCGCACGCTTGGCTGATGTTTTCAAAGATGGAGGACGACAACACCCCATGTTGTTCTCTGGAGATACATAGAAGCGTAGAAAATGTTGCTGGCTCTCCATCACTAGTGCTTCACATTGGAACAGAGAGCAATTCGGATTTCTGTGCGGTTGTTATCACTGGAAATCCAGGAATGATTGAATTCTATGAGATTTTCATGCTCCACTTACACAAAGCGTCAAACTGCCATTTGCAAGTAATGGGCATCTCGCAGGCAGGTAGGAAGTTTTATAATTGCACGCTTTTTTATAGGAATACCATCATTTTACCTGAGCCTCAATTTTCTTAACTTTTTCCGAAATTGAGCCTGAGATTTTCGTAAATAGTTCTTAGCTTTTTCTGGAATAAACTAGCTGAAATGGTTTACACTTTCGTTATTGATATTGTATACTTGAATTTGAATTCCATCTTTAACATTTCGATATTTGGCTAATGTAAACACTACATTTTGGAAATTGAGCCTCGTGATTTTCTTAAGATTGTCTTAAGATTTTGACCATTTGAGCCTCAGTTCCTTATAAACTTTTTTCTTATAAAAAACATGTATTTCTTAAGATCCAAAGTATCTGGAATCTTGCTTAGATTATTTAAGTGTATGCCGAATTTACTACAGAAAAAAAACAGCATTTTATCCATATTGTGCCAGCTATTTGTGTAGTATTGAAATTGATGTTTGTCTTCAAGTTCGTTCATCTTGCTTATTCAAGCTTGACTGCACAGCAGGAATATGACGTTGTATTGACGACCCATTAAAGATTGAAAACAATAGGGCTTTGATCAGATGCTTAATGTAGGCTACCATTTAGTTGAATAGAGTTTTTTTGACTCTTTCTCTTCAGATGTAACTGCCAAATCTGCAAGGGAAGCAAGCGGCTCCCATACTAGAAATATGGCAGCTGCAGGTGCGAGGTTTTTATTTTGATGGGCAAATTTAAGCAGAGAAGTTAAGTGTGTATGGGCATGGTTATTGTCTCCCAGTGGCATCACAGTAGGAGGGATACAGATATCTGCAGATGTGCGTGTGTGCAATTGAATGTTTCAGCAGTAACTGTACACAAGCACACACAGCCAAAACTGCTGGCACACATGAGATCTCGTCAAAAACTGCCATACTTTCCAGTATGGAACAGCTCTTTTCGGGTGGTCACTTGAAGCAATAGAAGTGAAAACTAATATTTGCATCCAAGCTTTTGCTGAAATGATGTATTTCCTTTTATAGATGCCATAGCATTTCAGGTTTTCTGAGGTTTTAGGTGTGGTGTTCTCTTAATACAGATACTTTAAAAACAGACATTTGTTATGTAGCAAGAATGTCAAAGTATTTTAGAGCTTCAGTTTTCTTTATTTATCAATCAATCCCAAATACAATTTTACAAAAAAATAACATTACAGCTAACTACTTAAAGTATACATACCATACCACACAAAAACAAATTAAACTTAAAGAAGACAAGAAACAAAGAACTTTACATGATTGTATTTAAGACTGATTGATTAGGGAGGAGCTCTCTAAATAGATCAACTAATCGAGAGAGAGAGAGAGAGAGAGCTCCTCCCTCTGTAAAAGATTTACTGCAAGCCAACAAGTTGGTCATGGGAGGTCAGAAGGCTCTTAAGCAAAATAGCAGCACAAGGCCCCATGAAAGCACAGTGGAAATAAGCTCCTGGGTATCAACAAAAGATTAGTGCTGCTGGGCTTACCCGCAACAAAAAAATGCCCACACAGGGAATGCATGCAATTTTGATGATAACTGTGATGATGATTGGGCTTACAGGATACCCTAGACCTTGAGGCTCAAGGGCTTATGAGGCCCAGGGGCAATTTTCCCCTGCTCCATCTTAGTGGCTCTGCAAACAAGATGTATGCTGGAGAGAGTGTTACCATTTCAGTGACACTTACTTCATTTACCCACTCTGTTTTTGTGGAGTATTTAGAGGATGGCATTTAGTAGAGGGAATAGCATAAAAACTCCTGATTTTTGATGATTGCAGAAGTAGAACTGCTGAAATTCATGATGCTATGCATTGTGTTCTTGTTTGGGGGAGGGGGAGGGGGTAAGTATAATTTATTATTTGCTATGAAACCAGCAGTTCTGGGCTGTGTTGTCATGGGCAACTAGAGACAAGTCTCTAAAGTTGTCCTTCATGCTCTTTGTTAGTCAGAGTACAGGAACCCCAAGTTGTTGTTGTATTCTTTATTTGAATATCCAAAGAGAATTAGGAATGATGCTTGAGCACTACTGAAGTTCACATCCTTTGCCTTCCTTGCTTGTACTATTATTTTTCAAAAAGAGCTTAGTCATAATTCCCAGTATTGAAGTTTTTTCATTTATCCAGTTAAATCCTTTTCTGTTCTGATGCTCTAAGCAATTAATGCTACTCAACTGCCTTGTCATACCAGCATCATTATGTTTTTTACTTCAGAGTACTAAATAGTTGGGGCATAGGACTATTCAGGGGGTTGACAATTACCTGAAAATTAATAATTTAGGTATGAGAATAAATTGTAGAGGGCTGGAAAAATGAAGCCATGTATGTTTTGATGACCAACTCCTGCACTCCTTCATATGCTAGGAAGAAGTCTGAAGAAGAGAGCACTCAATGGTGTTACTATGGTTGAATAAACCTAAGAAGAAGCTCGCCATCTTGCATGAAGTCCTTGGGAGTAATAATTGGTTGGTTGGGGCAAGCATAGGGTTGGAAAAAATTCCAAATACCAGCAATCAGGGGAAGCAATTACTCAGTACTCTAGAGTGGACAGAAATGAATGTAAAAGTGATTTTAAATCCCCCATAAATAGCACAATACAATGTTGTGCAATATATTATAGTATATGATATGATGCTGTAAAATCCCAAATATACTCCCTGGGCTTATAGAGCTTCATAAGCATTATTGTTGGGCTTATATTTAAGGGGGCTCATATCTGTAAGGTCTTTTGGGCTAACAGGTGATTTGTGCATGACAAAAAATTCACCATTCTGTAGCCAATTAGAGAGACTAATAATAAAATTTAATGTGTAAAACTTAACAAGAGAACAAAAGTAAATACAGAGACTCTATATACTCTCAGGTGCCAAATAATCATTCCCCCTCTTATTAATTTCTTACTATTTTTCCTACCCCCGGACCTTATTAGGACCCCCCATTTATTAATTTTAAGGAAATTCACTTTTTCTACAAACCCCTCATGTCATTTCCTTTCTCTGTTAGTACTATTTACGCCCAATTTTCATGGCAAAATAGCATATTGCTGTATATATTTTAGTATTATACTTTATGACAACCTGTTTTTGTTCTTTTAGTCATTGTATAATCATTTTAGGTCTTTTCTCAAATTCCAACACCCCTGTTTATTTTGACCCCCCCCATTTATTAAATTTTGATTTTTTTTCAGCCCCCAGTTTATTGGGACCCGCCATTTATTTGGCACTTAAGAGTATGCTCTATCCATGTTCATTCATTTTCTGAACTCTACACACAGAACCCCAAATGTATGTCCTGGGCTTATATCTGAGGGACTTGTATTCAGAAGGATATTTAGTTTAATTTACTGGCGATCTATGTTTGGGGGTTATATTCAAGGGGCTTATATTTGGGGTTTTGTGGTGTATTATATTACAGTCTATTATTATGTACTCTAGTATAATACTGTGTAGCTTATTGTAATGTAATATAATATGGTCCTATTGTCCTTTTGATCTTTGAAATCAGAGAAGCACTAGTCTCCTTATTCCTGTTCTAGTAGTAGCAACTTCCCAATCCCATTTTATTTATTTTAGGCCATTCACCTGTATGGCAGTATCCTAGTTATGGCACTGTCAGTGAGCTGAAAAAAGCAAACTGTAAGACACTCAAAGAGCAGATTAACCACAAGATTGCATTTGTTGATGAATTTGTGCCAAAAGAAAAGCAACTAGTTTTGATTGGTCATTCTGTCGGGGCTTACATGGTTCTGAAAATGCTGGAAAATAGGAGGATTGAGAAAAGAGTCTGTAGAAGCATTTTGCTTTTCCCCACCATTGAAAATATCAAGAAGACTCCAAATGGTCATTTCTGGGATCCAGTTTCATATTACCTAAGGCATCCATTTGCTCTTACTGCTTGGCTACTTTCATTTACTCCATTCTGGATTAGGAAGATGCTTGTTAACTGGAGGACAAGTTGGAAGGGCCGAAACACTCACCCTCATTTGGTAGATGCCTTCATGCACTGTGTAAGCTATACTCTTATGAACAATGCCCTCTATCTGGCAGCAAGTGAGATGGAACACATAAATGAGCTTGATGACAAACTTATGGAAACAATTAAGAGAAACATGAAAAAGGTGACTTTTTATTATGGGGCTGATGATAAATGGGCACCTGTAGATTTTTATAAGGAAATGAAAGAGAGATTCCCTGATGGAGACATTCGACTTTGTGGGCATGGATTTGCCCATGATTTTGTAGTTGACAGTTCAGAAGATGTTGCTGGATTAGTATGGGACATGATAAGTCATATAAGTATATAATTTGTCCTGTCTGACAGGAATTACTTCAAGTCAGGGTTCATTCATTATTCTTTTATCCCGTTGGAAGTGAAGATAAATTTTTATTTGGGTAATCGTTTTTGTTACTTAACCTTGCTCACTTTAAACACAATTGTTACCCAACCAGTATAGAGCTATTAAAAGTATGCTTCCCAACCTTTGAGTGACAAAAAAGTGATATACTCTACCTTAAGGCTGCTCAAAAAGTTTTTTCCCAACTTATTTCTCTTTGGTACCAACCTCAGATAAAGATAATGAGTGACCCCCTTTCTATGGCCTCGATGTACTTCATAGTCATTGTCTTTCTTTAGCCATCTATATATGCTGGGCAGCTTTCTTGTAATGGTGTGTGTTTTGCCTGTAGAACTTAGTGGTGGGGCTAGTATTTATTACGTTTGGTATGTGAAAGAGTTTGTATCCTGAAATCACTTCTGTTGGAATATCCATGCCTTACATAATGATAGTTGTGCAGTTTAAAGAGAAGTTAAAGGTGAGTAGATGTATCTCCATATATAATTTTTGTTGAATGGGCTTTCAAAAGAGATGATGTCTTTTAACATTGAATTGTGCCTGCAAGCTTCTGTATTAAACTGTCAAAGTATTTGACTGAATTTCTTTTGTGTATCAATGTAGATTTAGTTGGTATAGAGTGAGTTGTAATTAATCTTTGTGGATTTAGTGAAATTTATACAAACAATTTTGGGCCTTGGTTTTTTGACATCAAATATCATGGAAGTGATTTCTGCAATAGAGTACCAAAGTAATAACGTAATGATAGTATGTTTTTAGAATTTTTATATTTTTACCAGACGGAGTGAAAGAGCGCCTTTGAGTAGGCATGTATTGACAAGCTTAGATGACTACTGTCAAAGTAACATGTACTGACAAGTTTAGATGACTACTGTCAAAGTAACATGTATTGACAAGTTTAGATGACTACTGTCAAAGTGGGCTAAATTACGACCATTTGAAGACAGAAAGCTTTCCATAAAAACTCTGTATTTTTCTCCTTCTTCCAAACGTGATTTGGTAGGAACCAAGTCAGCATTCAATTCCCTATATCTCGGTCATTATTTTTGAGATCGAGCACAAATATGTAAATGCTAACTATTTCACAGTGCCTTTTCAGAATACGAAGCCGGAATAAAAATATTACAAAAATATAATTTTCGTGAGCTCACACTTCAGTACGTTATATTTCCAACTAGTACTCTTAAGTGTCTCTTGGGTGACACAAAATGTTGTTTCTTAGGCGAGAGAGGTCTGGTTTTCTTGAATTTGAGATCAGTCTTGACGCAAATATGACTAACTGAATAATTTCATTGATGTGACATTAATCCTTGGGGTTTGACAGCGACAGCTTTTTTGTACACTTGAGGTGGCTTGACATGGAAAGTGATCTTCATAAAAATTTTCTCATAAAATCCTTGAAGGATTTACCTGGCCGCAAAAAAACCACTCTATTTTTATTATTGTGACATGAGCGAGCAATGGGTATAAAGTATCAGTTGTTTATATGTAGCGATTTCGTGCAGTTGCTACGACGGAGGTATGTGGAGAGGAGTTTAAGTCGCATGCAAAATAGAGTTTAAGGAAGAAAGAGTAGACTGAGTGTTTTCATACCTTTCCTGAGTGCTTTGCGATGGGCTGCTTTTTAAGCATCAAACTCGATATCTTTGTACTCAGACTGTTTGTAGCTAGCCACGCATTTATAAGCTTGGGAGTGGTAGTGGCAGGCGGGTTGCAGCCACATTTAGTTGAACAGAAATCCGTTACATTCGGGCAATATTCCTGGAAGAGCAATAGGGAATGTTCTATCTCCTCTTCAGATCTCTGTACTTATCCAAGCAGAAAGTGTACAGTCTCCCTTAATTTGCAGTCCTCCTACTCCTAAGCCATTCAATGAACGAAACAAGCAATTCATCATTCTACCTTAGAACTTTCTTTATCTCTCTTTTCTACTTACTGCCTTTGCTAGGTTTATCTTAGGCAGTGTCGGATCCAGGAGACCTTGGCTCACCCAGCAAAGGAATTCAACACCGCATAACAAAACAATGGCTCTCGAATTTTCAGTTAGTCATCTATCTAGGGGTCTGAGTTACTCGAGCATCCAGGTAACCTAGCTCCATATGTACATTCCCGTATAGTATAGCTCAGAGGTGTCGTGGAGGGAGCTCAGCCCCCTTGTTGAAATTATGAGTGATTTTTGGGGGGGGCTCAGCCCCCCTTCAATGAACATCTTTTAAAGTTCGTAAATATGCATTTGTCAAAGGAGAAGAAAGGAAAGGCACGGTTCTATCAGAAGAAGAATGCTAATAGCTTATACTTGCATTCTCTTTCTGTTCATTATTTCACATACACTGGTTTGACAAGCACATTGGTGTCATGCATGCAAATTGGGTGTGGTTTAAGGCGTGGTCTACATGTTCTTGCAACACAGCCCCCCTTATTACAATTTTAGGACGACACTTCTGGTATAGCTTGGTATTAGAAAGTATGAAATTAAATGTAGACTTAGCAATTCAGAATTGTATTACTTTGCAGTTAGACTGTTATTTATATACTTTGCAGTTAGGCTGATAATTATGCTACGTTTTTGCAATTATCGGGTTTCTTCTATGTTTGGATATGGTGTTTTTTGTGGAAGTCTGTATTAAGATTCCAGCTTTGTATATTATTTATAAATTTTGTTGTTTTTGGCAAAGGTGAATATCATCTTTCTGTATTTCTGGGAAGAGAAAGCTGATTTATTGGAAGAAGTGGCCATTCAGTAATAATCTTACCTATTTTCAGTGACGTAACCAGAGGACATGTTTTGTATTTTTAATAAGTGGTTGATAAGCAAGTATTATTCAACTTCTCAAAAAGTTGAGAATTTTTCAGGACTGAATTTTAGAGATCTAGGAAAGTGTATGTGTTTAAATGCAACTGGTCTGTGTACAAAATGTTATGGATTCTATACTTGCTTTCATCCTACAGTTCTACTTTGCTATTTGCTCAGATTTATCATCATTTCAGGTGTAGATGGAGCTTTCACTTTTCTCTAATGTGCAAGCGCAATACATTGAAACTCAAAAAATTTGCTAAGGATGTCTTAAGAAAGTTTGATACTGGAATCGTGAGAAAGTCAGGAAAGTTTCAGTACCGGGCCAAAATACACCTTTCGTATAAAAGGAAAAACGTATCTCACATTCAACATCATCGATACCGCAACCTTGTTGTGTTGATTTGAGGTTCTAGTAAGGGGAGAATGCGCCTGTTCACACCACGGGATGGAGATAGGGTCCTTTTTCACCAGTGGGGAATTGACGCACTGGATGTCGTGACATCGGGCATGGTGGGGTTTTTGCATCTCTATTTGTACTTTATTGACAAATTTAATTTAACATTAAATAGATATTGATTATCGGCGATAAATTTTTCACATTATAAACAGTGACGTAGGCAAGGGGGTGGCCGCCCCCAGTGATAAAAAAGTGTGTATCCGAGAAACTCTCAAATCTGCAATAAAATCGATAAAATGGAAGGTAGTTATGAAATGGCAATTGTAATTGCTCTTTCCTATGTAGGAAAGGGCCTATCTTTGTGTCCAAAATGGCGTTTCCCTAATAGTTAAGGGTGGTACTTAAACGCTGGCTTTGACAGGAGCTGTTTCCTCTCTCCCATAGTTACTCCCTAGTAGCTCCCATAAAGTCTACGCGCTTTTTACCCTCGTTCCCCCAGGCCACAGCCTGTTTTGCCCCTAAAGATGCAATCTCGTATACGCCACTGATTTAAAGACGAGAAAAAGCAGTGAGAGGGTACATTCTACTTGAGACTTTCATGCAAGCCATTAAGCTATATATTTATTGTTCAGCGCAGGGATGCCGGAATAGGGGATCAGCGGGTAACTCGCCCCATTTGCCCTAGTGGAAGGAGGACAGGAGACAAGAATATCTTTTCGTCAAATGGATTTTTCGAAAAGAGTAGATCAGGGGATACTTTGAAGTACTCTTCTGCTATCAAAGTATTATAGCACTTTCTTACCCTCAGGTGCCAAATAAACGCCCCCCGCTTATTAATTTTTCGATTTTTTTCAGCCCCCCTGCACCTTATTAGGACCACCCTGTTTATTAATTTCAAGGAAATTGACTTTTTTACAAACTCGTCATTTCATTTCCTTTCCTTGTTGGTACTATTTACGCCCAGTTTTCATGGCAAAATAGCGTGCTTTTGTGTATATTTTAGTTTTATGCTCTATGGCAACCTGTTTTTGCTCTTTTAGTCCTTGTATAATCATTTTAAGCCTTTTCTTAAATTCCTACACCCCGTTTATTTTGACCCTCCAATTTATTAAATTTTGATTTTTTTCAACTCCCTGTTTATTAAGACCCCCCATTTATTTGGCACTTGAGAGTACATGACTTTCTACAGTATGATCACATTTTATAAGGTCAGAAACCTATTGTTTTTGCGGCTAATGCAGTACGTAGCACTGTGTCCCACGGGAGAAGGGTGCCCCCTTATTCTGATTTGCTTCCGGCACACCTGGTTCCATAGTCCGAGGGTCATATTTGTCCGGAACATAAAGACCAGCCAACACAGACACCGTCTGCACCATCAACAACAAGATGGAGGTGCTTGTACTGCTCATCTTCATTGCTGTTGTGATTTTCTTGGTTCTTTTATTAATGTGGAAGAGATGGATAAAGAAATTCGACGCTTTCAAGTTTAGGCCAACAACACTATTCCTTGGCCACACCCTCATGTTTCCGAAAGAACCCACAGGTTTGCACAAAAGCCAGCTATTTATTTTGAACGCTACGCCTTCATCATTAATTTACCGACCTATGTTGCGATTTATGCTTTCTTCTAATATAGGTGTGAGTGCTAAAATAAGAAACGACCCTCTACCTGGAGGAACACCCGGAAGTAGGTAAATGCAAGTAAACCATAACTGGCTGTAGATGCCCTCTAAAGCAGCCTTCACTTTATCATATTTCCTCCACTTTCGGTCTTGCAGCAGGCAAATCTAACTAGACAATAGGCTTTTGTTGTTAGTATATAACGTGCGTTATGGACAAAATCGGTAACCAACATAGAAGGCACGTTGTACTTTGACCTCAGTTTAAAAGATTTATAAAAGTATAAAAAAATAAGTTCACAGAAAGGTGATAAAATTTTCAGGGTATCTATAATTCAATGTACGCAATTCATGTTTGCAATAACGGAGGGGATGCCATGTTATTCAATTATACATGCAAAATACATGAATACATAATACAATAGCCAAAGGCCTATTGCTGTTCTAATTCTACTGAAAAACAAGCGTTTTAGTATCAGTGGGACAGTCTGTGGTCAGTGATCAGTGTTCTGTGCTGGGGTGGGTGGGATACGGCCAGGGATGTGCCAATGGGGGCGTGGGGGTGTCACGCCCCCAATATTGCCAAATTTGCAAGAAGGTTGGTCAAGTCAGCCATGCCGCAAGCAAGAGAGTTGGCCACAGTATTTTCTCTGACCATTTTTTCTTTAGCAACAATAGTCAGTCAATTGGTCAAAATGCCCCCACCCCCCCAACAGAAGGTGTCTCGAGACATCACTGGATATGGGATGACTAGATTGGTTGGTTTGTAGTTTTCTATGATTGAGGTTACATGGAGATATGGTAATATCATCATGAAAGGTGAAAGGACCTTCTCGAGTCCCAATTTTCCTAGTTATTAATGGGGGAGAAAGGGGGAGGTAAAAACTATTAATGAATATACTGTTTTCTGACCATATTATTTATCCAAGGATTCAGAGACAACATAAGGATGCTTCCATTGGGAATGTGAGGCATAGTTGTCCTGCAAAATGGTGTGGCCTATCATTGATAAAAGGGTGTGTCATGCCAAGAAGTTGTATTTATCATATATGACACTAGGGAGAAAACTAAGCACCAAGGGAGGAGCACCTAGTATACCAGACTCTGAGAATTGCCCATCAAATATACAAGCAGCCAAAGAAATTACTTGACAAAGTCTGCATTTTTAGGATTTGTGGGATACCATACCCCGTATCCCCCAAAAGTTTTCTTACATCAAGGATTGTAATGTATTTTAATTCCAGGTTAGATACTTTGAAAAGAAGACATGCTGTACCTGCACTTCTATGTTTGTAATGATAGAAAGCATTTTGCACTGTTCACTTATCTCATAAAGTTCATGGGGATACAGAACAATTTAGGTTTTTCATTGTACCATGATAAAGTTTTTTGTCAGTTTTTTTGAAACTGTAAATGAGATATTACTGTCCCTTTCCTCCTCAATGGTATTTTTCTCCCATTGCCTTATATTCATAGTGCAAAACTCAGAATTGCAGCAGTGCTGGTGCTGATTTTGTCAAGTATTTTAGAAGTATTGGAGTATTTGCTGAGTATTTAGCCTTTGGTCAACTAAATTTGCTGAGAATCAAAAGCATTTTGGGAGGCACTTTACCTCTAAATAATGCCGCAAATCATGTGCTGTATCTCTATTGAAAAGTTGCATTGATTATCACTTGAAACATTTAGAAGAGTTAGGTGATGTGTTAATTACTCAAGAAAGCCACTCTATATAGCATTCATTTTTTTGACATGTACGTTTACAGTGGTTGCAATCTTATGTCTTGTTGTAAGTCTAGAAACTGGAAACTTTCTTGTTGCAGAATTACTTATTTTGGTGAGAGATTGCCTTCTGGAAGGTGACTACGATACTTTGTTTCTGCTGGGACCTCACTCATTTTTTATATCAGCCCAGCCCAAACATGCCGAGGTATATTGATTTGTGTGTTCTCAATCTCCAGTCTTAATTAGTAGAACATTCAGAGTTTCATGCTAGTAGAAATTTCAGATGTAGATATTAGCAGTTACTTTGCACAGTTTTGGTACTCTGAGTGCCTAACAGAAGTCCCCCCTCATTAATTTTTCAAAAATTGTCGACCCAGAACATTCTTTTTGCAACTCCCCACCTATAAGTTTTTTATGTACAATCCGACCCTAGGCAATTTTCACAGGAGATACTTTGGCCTACAAGTAAAAAGTTTCACGCGAAAAGCACACTGATTACATATGTTGTTGTGTCATTCTGTAGACTTAGCTATGTTACTTTGATATAAATTTGAGACAAGAAACCATTACCATTGCCCCCCTGTTTATTCCAACCCCCATATTTATTCCAACCCCCTGTCTATTAGGCACCAAAGAGTACAAGAGCAACTATCAATATTGCTTGATATGGTGACACATCTTTAAATAGCGACACATTAATTTCTATAGTGGGTTATGATAAGTTGGTGATATTGGTAGCAGTGAAGATTATAATGGTTGTGGTGAATGAAGTGAGGAAGATGATACTCTTAGTGAAAGAGATGATGGTGAAGATGGTGATGTTAATAAGCTGCCATTTCATTTGTTTTGCAGATTCTTCTGAGCAGCAATAAATCAATTACAAAAAGCTATGAGTATTCATTTTTGGAACCATGGTTAGGAACTGGTATGGTGTGAAAGTTGATTTTGAATATTATCAGTCCATTTTATGAGTTTTTACTAACTTATTGAATAACTGACTAATGGAATTACAGATTGACTTACAGGCTTCTTTATGTAGTTACTGGATTACTGAGTAGATGAATTAATGAATGAATGATTGATTGAGTGAATGAATGAATGAATGAGTGCATGCATGAATGACTGCCATACTTACTGATGGACTTAATGACCTATTAGTTGCCTGAATGACTGACTAACAGATTGGCTGTGTGTCTACCTCACTAATTTGCTGACTTCCCTACTGTGAAAAACAAGACTCTGATAAATCCCTTTACTTTGTTTTATCTTCCATTATTGAAATTAATAATCTTCCCTGTTTGTCCATGGGTGGCACTAGGGGAAGGCTAGGAGGTTATTGCCCCCTTGTCAGAACATGCTAGCCCCACATCAAATGATGAAAGACTTTCTTTTGGAGGTTTGTTTAGGAGTTAAAGTACCTTGCTACCTGCATTTTTGCCCTCTCATCAGAAAACTATGCTCCCATCAGAAAATTGCTGACCAGCAATTTCATAGGAGTACAGTTTTCTGGGGAGCAGGAGGGCATAACTGCCCCCTGCTCCCCCAGGAAGCTGCCCCCTCTGCCTTCATCCATGGGGGCAGAAGGGGCAAGAATTGCCCTTCATAGTCAGGGCCCATGCATTGACTTTGAAATTGGGGGGGGGGGGGAT
>WIPJ01001466.1:516512-531632 GCA_018155075.1 Cassiopea andromeda
GGGGTAGCTGTTTACTATTGATAGTCGTCTTCCAGTTCTAACAATAGCGACTTTATTGCATGTCGAAATCATCAATTGCAAGTACATTCAACTTTGCTTAGATTTCGGTGTGAAGATAGACAGGTTAGAGTTCAGGGAATCTGCCAATCAGGAAAACATTGGCAAATGCTTTGTGCCTGAAAAAACATCAGGAAAAATCATTGACTTTTGACTAGCTCTAGAGGCAGTCGTGGAAATGTCAGTGATGTATCAGGGAAGTTAAATGCTTCACTTCTTCAATAAATCGATTTCTTAGTATTCTTGATAGCTGGCTGGGAAGTAGTCCACATTTCATATGTTGGTTTTCTTTTTTCATGATGAAATTATGGAATACTTCATAGACCAAGATTTGCTTACATAGGCTTGTATTGTGATAAGCGTAATATGTGGTATTTGCTCAGGACTTATATTGACTTAGGGAAAACAGGGTGAAATCAGGGAAGAATGAATGAAGTATCAGGGAAAGTGATTTCTTGATTTGGAAGACACACTTCAGTTTATGATCATGACTGTGAGATACTCATTGATCGATTTGTCATTGATAACAGTTTAAATGAGACTGTTGTACTTTGTATTTTACAAAATGTTGTCCTCAAATTTATGCTGAATGCAATAATTTTTTTTGGAGACACCAGAACAACGTGCAGCTCAACTGGAACGTAGATTTACATTTAATGGTGTATTTTTGTTTCAGGGGCATGATACGACTGCTTCCGGTATATTTTGGACCTTGTATTTACTTGGAAGACACCCCGAAGCTCTTAGGAAGGTGCAAGAGGAAGTAGATGAAGTATGGGGTACGTTTTGTATAGTATAAATTTGAATAGGCAATTACACCACATTTTGTTAGTCCAGTTGTTTTCAACCTTTTTGGTGGAGGGGAACCCCAAGGATATAGTCCAGTGGCTCAAGGAACCCCTGTTCACGTATCTGCTGTTGTTGTTATTGTTGTTGTTGTTTACTTTATTTGAGTAGGCTGTTATACCTAGCTTATTCAACTAATTTAGGCCTGCTATGCACGTCGCATCGAGGCATGGGGCCCCTAGTTTAACGTCCCTTCCGAAGGACGGCGGAGTGGGCTGTTTTGGTCGTTCATCTGGAAGGTCGCCCATCCAGAGTCTGACTGTACACAGCCATGCTTAACTTTAGTTAAGCTTGTGGAACTGGCTGGGCCGCTTGGCCACTCACCCTGCATCTGCACAAGAGAGTCAAAATAAACCATCCTTCGTAGCATTTTTATAACTTCTGGGACCCCTGGGCTGTGCTGGCGGAGCCCTAGGGTTCCGGGGGGAACCCCAGTTGAAAATCACTGCGTTAGTCAGTAGGTTGTCTGGTACGGTGATTTTAGAACCTCGACCAAAAAGCCTTATTATACTTACTTTTCTACGGCAGCCCAACTTTTGCAGAAAGCGATAATCAAAGAATTTTAAAGACATCAATAGCTACGAACAGGCTCAACTAATCTTTTCATATATTCAGCGGCTTTCCTTTTGTTTAAAGTACATTTAAATAAGCTCCCTGTGAACCATGGCATCAGTTTTATCACTCTGGTCATCAATTCAGTACAGGTACTACAAGCTTTTACCAGTGCCTTTTACTTGATCATTTGCAGCCAAGGTGGCACTTGTCTGCGCCTGGGTAATGAGATGGTGCCGTGGTACACAAGCTGCAATGTAACTGTTTTGTGTTGAGGTATATTTAATAGAAGTGTACCTATTTGATGACGTCATAAATATCTATTTTTAGAATTTCTATATTTTGACCATGTAGAATGAACGAGCACCGCAAAATTGGCATGTGTTGAAAGTTTTTGGTCAATGGTATCAAAATTGGATGGAATATGGCCATTTAATGACGGAAGCCTGTCATACAAACTGTATTTTCCGTAGAATGGCATTTTCGACCTGGTTCATGACTTTAGAACTACGCTCAAAATACAGTGGTTTGATAGAAACTACGTCAGCATTCAATTCCCTATATTTTGGTCATGAATTTCCAGATCAAGCTGGATTATGTCACTTATGGCTATTTTAAAGTGCTTTTTCAGAATCTAGAGCCAAAATTGAAATGTCTAAAAATTACATTTTGAATGTCGTCACACCTCGGTACTCTGTTGTTTAAAAGAATTTTCAATAGTACATGTCCTTGCCAGCAATTCATCAAAGTAGTTATTGCCTTTGTATCCATAGTAAACTAATAAAAATTTTTTTAATTATTTACTCATGCTCCTTGCATTTTAAGAGGAGTTTTATTGTACCATGGTTATATGTTACTTGCAGACAATCGTGGTGATAAGTCTCTTGTCGAGGTTGCAAAAGACCTTCAATACCTGACATGTGTAGTCAAGGTAAGATATCACACAGCACGCTTGAGTCAAACAAACGCACGCCTTCTATTTATTTACGAAATTGCCAAAGAAAGCCCTGTCAGGGGCAGTTGTGTGTAGCGTTGCCCATAATTTCAATTATCAATTATTTATGAAAGAAGTGGAGGTGATTTAGCTCTTTTTTTGAAAGGTTAGTTTCAGTTTTGATACGTTTTGTTGTGCTACGTTTGACTTTTTGTTGTGCTACGATTGATACAACAAAATTTTACAAAATGATGCCAACTTTGGCCAACTGCGTATAATGTAAAAACTTACAATGAGAATTTAGCAAAAAAATTATGAAGATCCTAAATCATTGATATAACCTTTCCACAAGCTGCAGCTAAATGAGTTACCTTTCAAGAATTTTGGCATTTTAAAAGCAATTTTCCACCAATATACAACTCTTTCAATAGGCTGTGACTAGGTTATGTTTTTAATTGAAATAGTTACTTTTGCTCCGTGTCAAAAAGCTTGCTGTCCTTTCCTATTTAAGCTCTGTCCAGATAAGTCCTGTTCATAGTTTCTTCCTGAAGCATAGGAGGCTATGAGAATCGCGTTATTTGTTCAATCAAGCATGAACTAACAGAATATTGTATGAAAGCTTAACTTCTATCACTGTATTACAGGAAAGTTTGCGGTTGTTCCCTCCTGTTCCTTTGATAGCGAGGATTGTGAATGAGGATGTTGATGTAGGTAAGGAAATGGTTTGTAGTGATTTATTACTGTCATTTGTGCATTTTGGCTTGATAATACCTGGTGATAGTCTTGTTTTCCTATAGGTGTAGCTGCAGATAGGAGTTTCTTACAATAACTGTTCATGGCTGAAAGTCTTCCTACCAATGTCTGGTAAAGCAATTGTTCAGGATGCCAGATTGTGCAGCACCATTTCGATGAATGATCTTTGTTGAATTCTACTACCATTCATATGTACCCAGAAATGAATGATTTTTTAGAGAAATTTAGTCCACTGCTCTATTTATGTGCTTGATGTGTTTATGCTCATACTAAAAAGTGTTATTGTATGTGACATAAGATTCTGTACCGTTAATGTACCAGCAACTCATTTCCTGTAGGAGAAGGCAGAGTGCTCCCTGCTGGGTCATCATTTGGCATTGCTCCATTTCTGCTTCACAGAAATCACAACTTTTGGGAGAATCCAGATGACTTTATACCAGAGAGATTTTTGTTAGAGAACTCAGTGAAAAGACACCCATTTGCGTATGTTCCATTCTCAGCTGGACCACGAAACTGCATTGGTAAGTCTTGTGTTTATTTTGAGTCAATTATTTTTTAGAAAATTAAAGATAGTACTCAGCATTGGAGATCAAGCCGTCAACATTTCAATACGGAAGATGATGCATGATCTAAATGGTACGTGTCGTATATCCATGTTTTTTATTGCTTAGATCTTTCTAAAATTTCTTAGCAAAAGTAGATGTGACAAGAACTTGAGATAGAAAACAATGGAATTTTTTTGTAAAACATGTTTTGATTGAATCATCAACGATATTCCTGTGAAATGATATGAAATAATGGGCTGTTGATAAGAACGTGTAATATATTAGCAGTGGGGAATATCAGGAGACCTGATGTAATAAGGTGGAAATAGGTTATAGGACAGTGAATTTCATGTGGCTCTGTTGGCTGTGTGTGAGGGTATTGGCGATCAATTTTATGAAGTCTACAGCAGAAAGGTTTGGAATGCACCAGATAACGTAGTCGTATTGCACTGAGCAATCAATAACTATCTTTGTAATGCGAGGTTTTGCTAGAGTGGTAAAGAAATAAGCTCATAGAACAAGTTTCGTATGCCCTGTTAAGCCTATTGATAGACTAGTGTACTGTCAGAGATCAGTGAGGCTTTAAGAAGACATAGCACTATATATTCACTTCTAGTTTGATCATTTGGTGACCGCTTTAGACGTTCTCTTGAAGCACGGAAGAACCGCAGAGCAGACAGACTATCTAGTCACCTAGCTACCCACCAATATCTTTCATTAAGTTTGAAAATCGTCGTTTTAAAATGTATTTGAACCACATTTTGTGCCCAATGCAAACGACAAAGACTAGGAGCGTCTGGCTTGAGTCTAGGTGACTGTTTGGTTGTATAGTTGCATAAATGGACGTAATGTCTGTTTCTATTAAGCCTTCTTGAGCATCTGTCCCATTAGAATTGTCTATCGCAAGACATACGAGCAGTAATTGCATAATTCACTTGTAGCAGGCCGTGCTTAGTTTTTTTCTGTGTCTAACAGATTATTGATTAGGAACCTGGAATATGGCCTATATTTGTAGACATAAGATCTAATTTAGCAAGTTAGCTTACAAACTGTACTGGTCATGCTATATGATTAGTTTACGAACAGTGCAGTTGAATCCTTTTCAGTTTAAGTTTTTATTTGATTTTTTTACGTCTTAGGTCAGAAATTCGCGCTGCTTGAGGAGAAGATTGTTCTGTCGCAATTCTTGCGTCGCTTTAATGTGATGTCGCTGCAGAGCCCGGAAGATCTCGATTTGTCGGCAGAAATAATTCTTCGCACACAGAGCGGTTTGTCAGTGAAAATTTCAAATAGAAAATGATTGAAATAATAATGGTTCCAGATCTTTTCCAGGTAAGAAGTGAGATGCTGAAGATGTGACTTTTTTTGAACGAAATCAAACCAAATTAAACGATCTCGTAGCAATCTACGCTAATACGCTGCGTCAGAATTTGTTGAAGTCAGTGTGCTTATGAAAATTGATTAATCCCACTGGCATAAGCTAAGGGAATAGAAAATGATGTTTTTTGAAAATGATGTATTGTACGCTCTTTGGTAGTGCATTGATGCTATTGAATATGATTCAGTGTGATTGATCAATGATTGCTTTGCCCTTTGCATTGTTCGATATCTGCATGATTTATCAATACAATCATTATCGTTGTTAGCAATGATCATGATTGGAATCATGAAGATAACACAGCCGCTACACATTTTTATAAGAAACATGTCTGTAAGAAGCATGAGGCTGAAGTTAGGCAATAGTTAAAAAACATTTAGGAAACAGTGAGTTTTAAATAGTAACTTGAAGACACTTTTTTTACAAGAAATTTTTTTTATCAAACTAGAAGGAAAATAGAAACGATATACATGGCATACCTCACAAAACCGGAGCATCCTTTTTCTTGCTTCACAGTTGCATAGTCAGGTTTGCTATTGTTAGTAAAGGTAGTCCCGTATACTTTCGTACGTAGTGGAGTGCCTGTTAGAGAGGACACTTATCCTGAGCCATCGGTATGTGAAGTAGGGTGGCCAGTTCTTTTCCTCGCCGCCTTTATCTCCCCAGTGTTCCCACTGGGTACCCATTTGCTCCTGGGTGAACAGTGAGCAAGCGTTCAGTCAGGGGATCGAGTCGGACTCGAACCGTAGACCTTCCGCATGGGAGGCATGCGCTCTAACCACTATGCTACCTCGCTCATCTATTGTTAGTGGAAGTCTTAAAAATTTAGGAAATATTTCAGAAACATTTACGGCTCGATTTGAAAAGTATTAGTAAACCTCCAGGCTGAAGCCAGAACATTTGTTTCTTATGAAAAAACGTGTATACTTAATCTTGATGACCATAAGTAGTACCTTCAACATGGATTAGATAAACTGATAATGAGGGTCCTTATCAGAAAATGTAGATCCGATTTTCAGTGTTGACTACTTACAGCAAAACCTGTCGAAAGTAGTGTATACCTATATATTATGAAAGCTCAATATTGCGAGTACACGTTTTGTTATAAGAAAGTAGCACTCTGCTGCTCAAAATGTTATGAAAGTTCAGTACTGGATTTTAGAGGCTTAGGAAAGTGTTTTAGTATCTATGTATCTAAAATTCGATCTCTCTGTGTACAAAATGTCATGTACGTGATATTGGCGCTACCCTCTAACAGTTTAACTTCTGTTATTTACTAGGATATATCATCATTTCAAGTGTACACGGGGGTTTTTCACTTTCCATTAGTGTGCATGCTCCAAACATTTGAGCTCAACAATTTTTGCTAAACAAGTCTAAAGAAATTTTTGATACTGAAATCGTGAAAAAGTTCAGAAAGTTTCAGTGCTGGGCGAAAAATACTTTCTTATAGAAAGAGCATGTAAACAATGCTTAAAGGTAGTTATTATGGTGCAACAAAAGATTGGAGGATGAAAAAGATTGGAGGATGAAAAAGATTGGAGGATGATTTTCGTCAGGGACCAGACCATTCCTACATTGTTTCCAATCCCTAGCAGGTAGGCCATCGGTCCCAGGTTCTTATTTGTTGAGAAGTTCTTCAAGTTTAGACTTGTCAACCATATTTCCTTTCCGTACTCTTACTAGCCTAAGTAGACAGTTTGATGCCTCGTAAGTTTTGCAAGCTCTGGCCTTTCCACGCACAACACTGCGCCCAATTCTACTAGCATACTTATCGCCTCTTGATGGGCATAAGCCCTGTTAGGAGCCACAGAATAGTTATACTGCGGCTAGAGTTGCAGATGAACGAGTTCTTTGATAGTATACCCGCGTTTATGAACTACTTTCATTCAGCTCTACATTGCGTGTGTACGTGAAAATGGATTAAATGTTTAGTTGAAGTTCACTTTAGTTGAATAATTGTCGATGATTTATGCCGTAGGGAATTTCGCCTTGTTTATTCTTTGATTCATTCTTTGATTCATTCTCTGTCTTTTTCTTTTGCGCGCCTGTTCACCCGCATGCTAAATACTTAATCGGTTCCTTATCCCAGTTTACCAAGCATACGCGAATTGGAAATCCCTCTGATGTCCCCGAAAACCTTTCCTAGAACCTATTAGTAGGCAAAACTCTAGGAGTGGCAATTACCATCATCAACTTTGCTCAATTATTTTACCTCTATAAGTTAGTAGGACAGCAAATGCCGACCTGCATTCCCACTTATTTTGCTTTTTCATTCTCTATTTCTCTAATACATTTCAAGCAAAAACCCCTGCTAATATTGAAACAAACTGTGGGAAACCTCTTTAATTTGTCATTTTGGCATAGTCGAGAACGGCTACGTGCAGTTTTCAAAATCAATATCATAGAAAGTTGACAAGTACGATCTTGAAATGGATGAATATAATATGTGAAATGTCATGAATACTAAAGACTCTACTCAAAGTAGAAAATTGTAATAAGTCAAGAGCCGTTTGAGTATCATGCGTTGGCCCCAAAACACACTTAACATCCTTGGCTTTATGTACCATAGTATACTCGCATACTAGCTAGTAATCATTATGATGTAACTGGATGAAGAAATTGTGTTTCAGTGTAGTGTGTTAACAATGTAGTATCGTTATAGCTTTTATGCGCTTTGAAGTGAGGTAGACATCCGATATCAACTCGTTATCTTGGATATTTTTTGTATGAATAAAGAGGAGCGGCTGCTTTAAAGGGTCACCCTTTGAGTTAGATGAGAATTTAGATCACATCTTTCCTTCAGTCTCACCTGCGTAAGAGCGAATTTGATGACCTTTACATTCAAGATTCAAGATGGCCTTTGTTATTCAAGATAAACATATCGCTTATTTTTGTGTATTTGAACAGTCATTGTTGATTAAACTGATCAACAAGAGCTCCTACATCCGTTTCTATTGATATGCTTGGGTCAATCAAGAGAGGCTGATAGATTGTCTATTTAGCAGCAGTGCCTGATGAGATTTTCCCATCATTCTGAGAACTTATTTAGAACAACTTTTCTCGTTTTATCTGCTCTTGCACCATCGATTTGTCATTGATCAGTTTGCCTGGGACCTTTGTAAGCACAGATCAGTAGATTTTGTGTCCATTTGACGCCTAAGAACGAATGTGTGACTTCAGTGTGAAATTGGATATCTTGCCACCAGTTAGTTTGGATATGTTCTTTCGATTTTATCGCAATTGCTTATCTTGCACGACAGTTCATCTGGTTTCAATATCACGACTTAATATTTCATTTAAACATATTGAAGCATGTACCAGCTATTTAACTAGAATTGGGAGTACACTTTGGAAAATATTTGCACGGTATGTATTACATTTTAATCAGGCTCTCTTGTTGTGATGTATTTTATATTTTTATCTCAAAATTTAAAGATCTTCTAGGAACTGAATTTGGCTCCTTACTTAACAAATGCGTGAAGCTCTTGGTCCACTTAATGTATTGGCTTGTAATACAATATAATTTACTGCACCCGGACAGGTTGTACCAAATTACGCTGTGCTGAACTGCACCGTACCACACCTCACTACAGACTTCACAGCACCACACCCTGACCATTCCGAACCACACCTTTCCCAACTTCACTATTACAAAGTACATCATTCCCAATTGCACCATGCCCAACTACGCCATACCCAAGTTTGTCAAAATTATTCTTTAGTTGGATTGTGATAGAACAGATGTATCCCAGGCTCGTTTTTGTTTGTTTGCGGATACACAGTTCACGTTGGATGTATATCTTTGAAGTCTGTGTGCCTAGTTTTGATGAATAAATTTTGCTTCCTTCAATTGGGTAAGAATGATACTTTTCGTAATTTGATTCTTGGAAAACTATTCATGCAGTACTACTGTATTTTTATAATTATGCTACATGACGGTACCAACGACAACGACAAATGAAGCATGCACTGGCAAAAAGGCACATGACGGTACCAACGACAACGACAAATGAAGCACGCACTGGCAAAAAGGCACATGACGGTACCAACGACAACGACAAATGAAGCACGCACTGGCAAAAAGGCACATGACGGTACCAACGACAACGGCAAATGAGACACGCACTGGAAAAAAGGCATAGTTACAATGGTTTCATAGCATTTTCAAAAATGATCTGCCGATTTGGAAACATGCTTTTAATATCGTAGATTTTGTAGATAACAATTTGTCCTTCAATTAAACTACAGTCTCTGGTGCGCTAGTGGCTAAACGCTTTACAGGAATTAATGTTGGACATCGACTGCGGTTTTTGAAATTTCGTTTTTTGCTGTTTTGTATTGCGGTGAACCACGGTTTTTTCGGTTTCCATAAAATTCCATATGTAACGCACTATTTTTTTTCACGATTTTAACTCCGTTTCCCTCAAATCCTTCGGGCTTGGGGGGTGCCTCTGTGAAGACTTTAGTTCTTGCACGAGCATTTGGGACCGGATGCCCTTCCTGACGTCACCAATGGTCTGCGATGGGCCTCGAACCAAGGACCACGTTGGTCTGAGTCGAGTGCATTACCGCTAGGCCACGGTTGCTCTCCATATGTAACACACTGTGAATGTATGAAATGCTGAGAGTTTTATAGACTAACGGGCAAGGGCTCTTGGGTTAAAGAAAGAGTCAAATAAGAAACGTTTGGTAATCATCAAAAGGTTTGCAATAGCTCGTTTAGAAGGAAAGATACAGATTATGTGGAAGATGATCTTTGTGTGTTCAAGCTGATTGGTCCAGTCCTGGTCAAGTAGGATACATCTGAAGTCAGAATAAATGTTGATGTTGGTAGGCGCTATCACTGTACCAAAAAAGTTAAGCTAAATGAGAGTGACTGTTGAAAATCAAATGAGTTAGGAATCAAAGAAGGGCAAACTTTTCCCAGACGATAGCAATGGAATATTTCAGAAAACTTTGATTCAACGCTTACAATTGTAGAATTAGAGAACAATTTGGAATTACAAATCTGCAGACAAAATGTTTAGAATAGAGCATTGGATCACCTCTTAAAAGTACGACGTAGGCGATGAAATGTTCTTGAAAAATTTCATGACCAGTTTTCAGATTGCTACTCCAATAAAGCTTGGAATAATTAGGTTCTGGACTTAACTTTACTCTTTATATTGACTTACACAATGCTATACTTATCTACATAAAAGACAGTTTGACGTTTGTATCTAAATTTGAAGAAACTCTGTTCAATTTTAATGACCGAAGTCATTATTGCAGTTTTTAGTGTGCAGTTTTGCGGTCTCAAATTGTACGGGTTTTGACGGTTTTTGTGCTTTTCCGGTGTTCAACGCTAACAAGAATGAATGCTATCGATAGAAGGATTTGAGAGTTTTTCTATAATCTTATATGTGATACCTTGAGTTACTTACAATATGACAGGAGTCGTTAGGGATCTTTCACCCGTTACATAAAGCACATTACGGGGGGGGGGCTAACCTGATTTGTTTTAACATTGCTCCGTTCACGTGGAGGGTTATGTTATGGAGCGTTACAAAAGAGAGAGGTATGTCCCTGAAAAACGATAAAACTGGCATTACGTTCCGGGTGAGCAACCTTTAAAATTATTCAGTTGGCAAATTAGAAGCAGCTTTTGAAAGAGAAATATAATAATAATCTTAATAAAATATATTATTAAGATAATATAATATAAAATATAATCTGAAATAATGTAATCCGAGATAAATATACAATTTTAAAACAGGAGCGATGCACAGTAATATCCGAACGCTACAGCTCAATAATAATCTTAATAGATATAATTGCTTGGTTTCCTGGACTTTATCGAGTTTGCAGAGCAGCACGCATCGTGACGAACAGTCATTTTGATGCTCCAAGCAAACCTCTGATCCAAAATTTAGGTTGGAAAACTATTGAAGAGTTGATTAATAGACAAGTAAATATAATAGTCCTTAAATGCTTAAGCAGCATTGCTCCTAAATACCTTTGCGATATTTTTACTAAAAACACCGTTAATGCCACATACAGTCTTCCAACTACAAATACTGATTAAGGCTGCCTTTAAAAACTCTGTTAAGGGACAAAAATGTTTTCATTCAGAGGTGCAAAATGTTGGAATGGCCTTTCAACTGAGGCCAAGCAAACTACTTCAATTAAAGCTTTTAAGTGCCTAATTTAGCTTGCGTCAGTGTATTTACAGATTATCACAATCGTTTTAAATTGCATATTATATTGTTTCAAGATTTGTAATTACACTTTTTAGACATTGTAATTAGGTTTCATATTTTGTAATTTATTATTTTTTTGTTAGACATGTCAGTATAGTGTAGACTGAGTGCCCCTTGTAAGTCAGTTATTACTGAAGGGCCACCCTCCTTAATTATGTGAACTGAATGAATGACTGAATGAATGAATGAATGAATGACTGAATGAATGAATGAATGACTGAATGAATGAATGAGTTTTCTTTAATGCACGTTCATGAGTATAGTCCATACCTAATGCAGTAATTTCTGCATTATCAGGCTTGAGTATATATTGACTGCAGATAGTCTAGGAATTGATAGTCAGCAGCAATCAGCCTAGACAATCAGGGATTATGAGCGATGCTTTAAATCAGTGGTGTCCAAACTACGGCCCGCGGACCAAATGCGGCCCGTCGTCCCGTTATTATTGGCCCGCATAAAATTCTGAAAATTTAGTTGCATATCATATATGTCTGTATATATTATTAATTTTTCGCGAGCGCTGAAGAAATGTCTGATAATGATAAGTACAAAGCACTGCATCACTGCTACCATAGAGGGCAATGTTATTAACATGACATACGTAGGGGAGCGAGAAATTATCAGAGTATTAACGTATAACTGTGCTGCTTATAGTCTGTGGCCCCGCTTCTTGTTTATTGGTCTGTATTTGGCCCTTTCTGCAAAATCTTTGGACACTCCTGCTTTAATTGATAGACGATGTTCAAGGTGAATGTAACGCTCCTGGAAGTGCGCGGCCCTTCTTGGGGTTTTTAGGAATGCGGATTCTAGCAAGTAGCGAATTGCTATTTACCACTTTTGTTAATTGTTGTGTGATGCACTCCAGGATTCGAAACCGCAGTACCAAACACTCTCAACTGATATCGAAGACTGCTTGTAGATGTAGTGCAAATGTAGCAAATCCGTTGGTACTTGCAGAGTGTTGTAGAGGTGGGGCAGTTATTGCTGTATGCAACATATATCTAGACTGAACAGTCCAAAATAGCTTGCTTCAGCAATAGCTTATTCTTTGGGAAACATACCTATGATGAGGTTTCTTTGCTTTTTAACTATGGACAGTAACCTGTTGCGCATCTTTCACTTTTAACAGGCCTTCATTAGTTGCCCGCGGGTTTCGCGGTTACTGATGTAGCAACCGCATCGCAAAGAGCATGTCTTGAGGGTCATTTAAATTACAGGTATTTTATCTTTCAATCTAAAAGATATAGCTGTAGGTGGGAGAGAGAAATCACTAGTGCAAGAGAATTTCTAGGAGTGTACGTTGATCTTGGTTGCGTTATCTCGACCTGATTGTCAATCATGTTTAAACAGCCTGTCAAGATCGTAGCGTTGTTGTTCGTCGAATATGCACAAGGTGTTATGATAAAGCTTGGAGACTTCAAATGAGCGTTCGTTTGTCGTGCTTTGCAGCTGCATTTTGCTCCATCCTCTACAGCTGCTCACATACTGCTCTCAACGAAACAATACGAGCATTTGAAGTATCTTGTGTTCAATTCGCTATATTTTCGGCTGTACGACCGTTACAATTTGTTTAGCTGCTGGCCCGTTTTCCGATTAAAAACACTGCCTGGTTAAGAACACAACAGTTTAGAAAAGCAATCAGATGAAAACCAACTATTTTTTCACTCACCATCTGCATTTCAGCGTACTGAAGGTGTGTTCTATGCAAATGATACAATGTTCTTACATCAGCCGTTCTGATGGTTTTAACTGCTAGCACTACTAATTAGTCTCAAGTAAGTTTTTAAAATACCTTGGTTGCTTACAAAGAACACTGTTTTAGTAAGAGTTTTGAGTAATTGTTTTAGTATCAGCTTCCTTAGAAATTCTTAATTTTAGGCTAAAAGATATTGAAAGATGATGCAAGTGGTAGATGGGGAGGAAGTAGCACGAACGTTGCAATCAACATTTTTATGAGATAGCTGGTATTGAATAGAGAAACACTTTAGAATTGTACAGAGGAAAGGGGAGCTGTTTTACGCATTATTAAATATCTAGATTGAGGAGAAGGACGAATAGAGTCCACATGGTTTTAATATATTTCATTCGAAATAATAAGGTATTAACTTAAGACTATTCTATAAGGCTATTCCAAGATTATTCCAAGATTATTCCATAAGGCTATTCCAAGATTATTCCATAAGGCTATTCCAAGATTATTCCATAAGGCTATTCCAAGATCATTCCATAAGGCTATTCCAAGATTATTCCATATGACTATTCCAGTGTGATAAAGACTATGCATAAGACTACTCAGGTTTGACTAAACGTCTCCATATTAAAATTCACACTTGGTTTACTTAACGAAAACTCAACAAGCTGGTCAAGTTTTTGATGAAGTTAAATTCTGACAAGTAATGCTTTGGTTTATTTCAGAATTTCAAAATTTCTGATCCTCAGTATTCTTGAACATTTTTGATTTCATGAAGTGTAAACAACATTCAAAGATTTATGTCTTCAAGAACTTGCCAGTTTAGTCCATCTACCCAAGATGATTTAACTGTCCTACATTGTTTTAAAATTAAATTCTGCTTATCGTAACTTTTCATTCTGTTCTCTACTCTATTGTTCACTGTAAAAACTTCATTTCTGGTGCTATGTGTATTCAGGGGATGCAATCAATGGCCAATTAAGTCGAGAAATTTATCAAGGGGGGCAGCGCCCCTCCTGCCCTCGAAGAGCTGGGGCAAGGGGGCAAGGGGGCACGGGGGCAAAAGTGCTTTTCGTATGCTTTCTACTGATATAACTTTTTCACATTTCCTTCTTACATTCGTTCTTCTCTCGAGCTCCTCCTCAGCAATTCATGACTTGCCACGAAATGCAGCAATAGTTAAGCCGTGTCCACACTACACAAACTAACCTAGGTTCGCCCCAGATTTCAACTAGCCCAGGTTAGATTTTCCTAGTGTGGACACAACTAACCTAGGTTCGCCCCAGGTTAGGTTAGCCCAGCCTCGGAGGTGGGTTCGACCTAGGTTCTCCCCAGGTTAGTTGTGAAAAATGTAGTGTGGACACAACTTTGGGCTAACCTAGGTTAGTTTTACACTTAAGGCATGCGCAATGGCGGTTTCAGCTATTTGATCGTTACTTTTGGGTGCTTTTCTGAGTGTAAATCGTGCTTACGTATGTATAATTATTGATTTACATCAGCAGCGGCATAATGACATTTTGAATTCTTTTCGAAAGCTCAATTCTTCTATATTTCTTCAGCTACAGTATCGCAAGCTTTGTTATCATTGCGATTTTTAGAAAAATATTTGAACTACAAGTGTTAATACCATACACGTTGTTCATGGCCATGCTTGATTCAAATTTGTAACGAGGATTCAGAATAACGTACCTCCTATATATGCGTAGATTCTCTTAATCTAGGTTCGGCCCAAGTTTCTGTCCACACTGTAAATTAGGTAACTTCAGTGTGGACACAGCCTGGGTTCGCCCTAGATTAAACTAACCTGGGGCGAACCTAGGTTGGTTTGTGTAGTGTGGACACGACATTAGAAGCATATGCTTGTGAAAAGTAGCTCTTGAGCTTAAATTCTGACGTCATTGTGACGTCATTATCAGTGCAAGTACCCTTCTGCAAACTTCTGCCCCCCTGCCTTATTGTTGCTCCGGTGTCCCTGAATTTTCTATAGTGCGCGGATTATATTCAAACATAGCTCTTGTGCAAAGTGATTGTAATTTGATTTCAATATGATTTATGTATTTTTGCATATATATATATATGTGTGTGTGTGTGTGTATATATATATATATATATATATATATATA
>WIPJ01001466.1:537147-554902 GCA_018155075.1 Cassiopea andromeda
ATATATATGAACTCATAAGCTAGCGACTAACCAGGATTTCGCCTTTCTAGGCGCAAACTGTAACATGTCTAAAAGATCAGAAAAATCAGAGGAAAGGAAAACATGCCACCACCTAGAATCAAACCAAATATGTATAGATTTCAGTTCAGTTGTTTTAGTTGCAAGTAGAAACTAAATTAAAGGTAGTACCATATACTTTTGTATGTAGGGGAGTGCCCGTCAGAGTGAACAGTTATCTTGAGCCATCGGCAAATGAAGTAGGTTAGCCTTTTCCTTTTCTCGCCGCCTTTGTTTCCTCAGTGTTACCACCAGGTACAGTGTGGAAGGTCCATGGTTTGACTCCAACTTGATGCCTTGACTGAATGTTCACTCACTGTTCACCCAACAGCGAATGGGTGCCTGGTGGCAAGACTGGGGAGATAAAGGCAGTGATTAAAGAAGCTGTTCACCCTACCTCACTTGCCGATGGCTAAGGCTCTAACAAGCAATCTCTTACGTGCAAAAGTATACGAGACTAACTTTACCATTACAAATGATATTGAACTCGATTCTGATGCCTGTGCCTTTCAATCCTCCTGAGAGACTGCAATTTTGACAAATTCAAGGGAATGTTCTAGAAAGTTGTTCGAGAAACATGCTTATCATTGCTCTACCTGCAATATAGCAGTTGCTGTGATTTGGCAATTAAATCTAAGTTTACCAGACACTGCATCAGTATCACTCTGCTTGATATTTTCTTTTTTTGTGCATTTACTGTGGAACTACTTTTATCAAAAACAGAGTCAATATATTTTTGACAAAGAAATGGATGTAAGTAGAGGACAGATCTCACTCATGATGTGGCTAACTGACAATACACAATTCATGTTGATGGAACCTTTTCAAACTAGCAGCTTGATATACCGGTAGTTGCATATGGACTTGGCATGTTTGACTTCCTAATAGAGTCATCAATAGTTATATAGAATAATCAACATACAGTGGTCAATGCGGTAGATTGTAAACAATGACCTATAGTCTTGTTTAATTTTTAATGCTTATTGAAGTTGCCATTGCCAGCAATCAGGCCCGCTGAGAGATTTTGGAGCCCCAAGGGCAAAAGAGAAACAGAGTTGATGAGGCCCTGGAGCTGCTTATCCACTGGCCCCCTTCCGGTAGTTCTTCTAGTATCAGTAATTGACAGTAGTATTTATTGAAAGAAACAAACATTTTTCATCATACATATACAAAAGTGACAATTCAGGGATATCATCCATTTTGCTTCAATTTTCTTTTTACTGTAGTTCCAAATGAGTGATTTCTGCTTATTTCATTATCTTGAGATGGAAAAATTGTTTAAGTAAGAAAAATTCAGTATCACATATAGCTCTTTTCTTGAGTTATCGTCACTTTCTTTAATGTATAGAAATCAATCAACGAACGGAAGAAAGTGGTGGTGAGAATCCTATTCGTTCATTTTCCTTTGAAGTAGACTTCCTTCATACTTTCAACAAAAGCTTTCCTCTCTTCACTTTCGTTTTCTGCTACGCTTTGCCGTAAATAGTAGCATTCAATAAATTTATTTACAAGAACTGGAGATGGTAAACAGAACAGCATGACCCCAAAGATTCCACAGAGTGCACCACAAAACCTGCCTGCTGCCGTCTCTGGGTATACGTCTCCATAGCCTACCGTAGTCATAGTGATAATGGTGTACCATAGAGTGTCTGGTATACTGCAAAATGTTGACGCACCAGCTAGAAATGCCTCTGTATAGAAAACAATAGTTGCAAAGAATACAGCCATTATAATGATTACGATTAGTAATGACTTAAGGTGGGCAGAGCTTTCGTAGATTGTTGTCATAAGTATTCGTAGACCCTCGTTGTATCTTGCTAACTTGAATACGCGAATTATTCTAAGAAGGCGCAGCAATTTCATAATCCCGAAGGAATTGTTGATATTCCTTTCAGTACTTCTCTGCTGAACCACTAATGCTATATAGTATGGAGTGATTGCTACTAAATCCACGAGACCGAGTGACGAGAATGCGAAGCCGAAAAATCTCGGTGCCGAAAAAAGTCGCATTATGTATTCAAAAGTGAACCATGTAATACTGAAAGATTCAATTGCATACCAATGGTCAAATCCATATTTCCGTACTGTCTTATTTCTTCCTGTTGCATTGACAATCATCTCTGTGTATGGCCGTTTCAATGCAGGCATTGTTTCAAGGCACAAAGTTGCTACCGATAGTAGTATCATTGCTGTGCTGAAGAAACCTACTAATGAAGCAAGTCTGGACGATTGTGGATACTCAAAAACCGTCCAAAAGAACTTCTTAACGCAAGCTTTCGGCATTTCGGGCTCTATTGCCTGTTCCTCCAACAACTCTTGCTCATATTGATGTCTTTTATCAAAATGTGATGTTATTTCAAAGAATTCGACTTCTCGCTCAAAGACCTCTCTTTCAATGTTCATCGGTTTCGCCAGTATTCCTTTTGACTGGTAGTAAAACAGGATAGCATCAAACGAAAGAGGATCGCGAAAGAATATAAACGCTCCTGAAATCGGATCGTAATAGTCGTCTCTCTTTGTGGGATCTCCGAGTAGTGTGTCTGGAAATGCTGCTAGTGTGCATTCTAGCGTCTCGTAACGATATCCGCCTACTATAATTACGATGCGATTATCAACCCGAGTTTTAGTGTCTCTTCGAAGTGAATTTTTCAACTGCGTGTTGCGTCCGTTGCCTGGGTGCTCTTGCGAAAAACCATGCTTGCTGGAATCCTGTTTTATGTAGGATTTCGATAGGCGGGTCTTGCTTGATATTGGTATCAACTCTGTTACATGCATTTCGATAGCTTCTCCTGCAAGAGTGATTTTGATCAATTTGAGTTCATACTTTAATAGCTCTTTGTTAGGATTTTAAATACGTGGTTTGAAGCAATGGGTTTCGAATAGGGGAGTACACTATAGAGGGAGAATAGAAATATTCTTTATATTGATGCTTCAGCATCAACTACAGTTGCATTTGAATACAGCTGCATAGAAAAGCTACCTTCATCACTGTTACTAGCTCCTTTCAATAAAAGTTAGCAGCAGAGGAAGCCTTGTAATGGGCAAAGATATTTCCCCTATAGTAAAGCAAAAATGTGGAACAGCCCTCCTGAAAAACGAAGCAGGCATCGTTCTTTAATTGTTTAAAAAACATTAGTTTACTTGGTTTGTTTCTGCTTATATTCATTACTTTTTATAATTCTTTCATAATTATACTTTTGTGCTAGATTTTTTTTAAATTAATGGTTTTCAATTTTTATATTAGGCCTTTGTAAGTTTTAGCCTTTTTAGTTGAGGGCCCCTTGAAAATCAGCTCCGGCTAAAGGGCCACCCTCCGTAATTTAAATTGAAATGAAATTGAATTAAATTTAAATGAAACTGAAATGGAAATGAAATGAAGTGAAGAAGCATAGCCACAGTGGGGTGCAGAGGGGTACCACACCCCCAAAATTTAGACTGTCGGAAAATATGCAGTACATCAATAGTACTACAATGTCTGCCAAGAATCCTTGGAATACCCATGCTGTGTTAGGAATTTTCCACCCCCGTCCTATTTTCGCAGCAGAAATGGCTATTGTGAGCCCCCTTCCCCCCTTCATACAATGTTGAATCGATAACCGAAGCCCTTAGCTATTTGGGAAGACATCGCTTCCCCCTCCGGTGCTATTCGTATCACCTTCAAACAACATTGTTGTACGGGGGAGGGGATTTTGTAGTTCGTCTACTGCATAAATCGCAGGAAGTGTTCCAAGACTTTTGGCAGACATTGTAGTCAATGTTACGTCACTGATACAACTCAAGCAAGAAAAATTTGGGATTGTACACCCCACTAATAATTTCATTTAGCTTCGCTCTTGGTTAGCACCCATGATAATTAGAACAAAGCTTATTACAAAGCTGGTAAGTGCTATTGACCATAACACTCACATGTCATCAGCTGACCCGAGTAGGCCAAATCCTGTAGCACAGAATAAGAATTAGTGAATTGTGTTAGAATTTCTGAGTCATGTGCTGAAGAGCTTGCGAGGGACTGAAAATGGCCTCCAGATGTTTTGCCATCATATAGGCAGTTGATATAGCATTTGAAAGTATAAATTTGAATCGGTGCAAAATGGTGCTTTTTGGTAGTTAAAATTGGTGCGGCCCACTGGTTGCTGATGTAGAAGTTTGAAGCACTAAATGTCTCAGTTCATTGCGGCAGAACATTTTTTCTTCCATGTTGTCTTATAGAATGCTGCATCTCTAGGTAGTTCATTATAGCACAAAGTACCAAATGAATTTCAGAATTCTTGGAGCACCCTTGAATCGAGCAACTCTACAAAATTTTGAAAAAGTCAAAAGAAACGCTACGTTTGATCGTGGAAGACCTTATATCGTGCAAGCTAGTTTCTTGATCTAATACTTCTCACTTCTCAATCAACTATTTCCTTGTTTTTTTTCAGTTTTGTGTAGCATTCTACATTGATGATTTGATGTGCTAGGCCAAGATTCTTGTCTAATTTTCACCTGGATTCCTAGTCCTGGTCACATATTGTAATATATTGTTGCAGAAGAGAGACCTAACTTACATAAACATCATCTATAAATTTTGCAAAATACAAGACTCACCTGGCTGGCTCTCTTCATCAGTCTAGCCGGCTAGAGGTAACATTTTTGGTAGCTAACATCATAATAGTTAGCTAGTTTTGTATACTTTAGCTACTTCGGTTCCGATAGTATTTCTTCAATAGTTGAGCTGAGCTAGTTTCAAATCCAATATTAATACTATCAGTTTTGCTTAGTTATACAAGGCAGGTCACATTTTCTATTCCTATCTTGTTTTGTTCTCTCTAAGTTGCTTCGAGGCCTGGAAAGAAGATGTGTCAGTGTTGTGGCCAAGCCTATCTGTATGTTTATAAATTTCGCTGCATTTGTATTGAATATTCCTAACCGGTCTCAATCTATATCTGGAAGACAAGACATTCATGTTTGTATCAGCAGTCCACTTATCTATTTTCTATTTAATGATTAATTTATGTATTGGTCAGATATTCTTGGATGCCACCTTGCATGATTATAGTATTGGGCTTTTCTTGCATTATACAGCGCTTTATTGACAATCACATTGCTGATAGTTCCAATTGATAACGATATGTGATGTTTACATTTGTCTTTTCAATTGCTCGATATGATGTTCTTATTTTACGTAGTGCTTTCTAGATTCTTCATCAAAGCCATACCGTCAACTATTGATTTCTAGTGTTCGTAGTTTCTTTGCATGCATCATCAAAAAAGCATCAATTTTCCATTGCAATTACTAACAGGTCTTTATTTTTGCATGATAACTATATCACGGTATAGTCTGCAATGTCTGCGGTAGCTCAACGGCTTGTACATGCTCTAATGACATCCCTGGTTATGTTTTTGTTGCGAGGAGAATAAGCTAGAGTTCCTCTCATATACAGCCTTTAAATATAAGCCTCTTGAATCAATGCGTGCCAACATTTGTGTATATTCTAATTTTTTTATCAATTAAATTCTAGATTGATTCCAAGAAAACGGAGTGTGTGCTAATCCATCAAAGTTTCAGATGATGTTTTTGGGTCTTAAGATTAACAATTCCCTCTTCCATAATATTGATGGACAGAAAGTAAAACAAAGTCATTACATAAAATTGCTTGGTGTCCAAATAGAAAAATTACATGTTGATATGCATTGTAAGGAGCTTTGTCAGAAAATAAACCAAAAACTATGTTTGTTCTCAAATATAAGACCATTCCTCAATACTCCTCACATCTATTTTCATGTCAAATTTTTCATACTGTCCTCTGATAAGGATGGTCTGTAGCAAATCCGCTAACAAAGAAATAAGCATGGCAAATAAGCGTGCCTTGAGTGTACTGTATCAAGATTATGACTCATCATTTCAACAGCTCCTTGAAAGGGATGAGAGCGTTACTGCATATCAACAGAATTTACAAAATCTCATGACTGAAATTTGCAAGACAAGTAACTAAACAAATCCCCCATATATGTGGGAATTTTTGGCAGAAAATGATGTGCCTTACAATCTTCGTAATAAGGTACTATGCAGGCTTCCACAAGTACAAACAAATATATATGGACTAAACTCTCTCTCATTTAGAGGTAGTTGTTGTAAACTTGATACTCTTGTGGATCAGTGCAAGACTTGACAATGAACTAAACTTCTCGTTGGATATATAATAGCATTGAATCAACCCAATATTTTCAATAATTACATAAATCTTGTTCTATTTTGAAACTCTTAAGTTAAACTCGTAACGTTACACCACTGGCTGTGTACTCTTAATCTGAGCTCGAAACTCGTGACTCTTAACAATGAACTGTGAACTGTAAACTGTGAACTATGAACTGTGAACCATAAAGCGCTAAGCTAGATATACGACGAATTGTGGAGGAGTGCTACACGTGACAAAGTATCCAACAGTAGTCTCCTATGGAATACTCTAAAGGTTGAAATAAAGAGAGCTGTTACCTTGACAAAATTAAAAAAAAAACTGATCGCAAAGCTGGATGGTAAAACATGCCATTGCTTAATTTACTTGGTAGCAAAATGCGGAAGACTTGGCAGCAATTATAATAATTTTTTTAAAACTTCATTCATGTATATATTGCTACTTCTACAAATACAAATCTCACTTACTACAAGGTAATTTGTATTCGGCTGGCTTACAAATTAATAATAAAAAGAAAAAAAAAGAATACAGTCAATATAAAATCGATACTTAGCAACTAAATACAATGATATTAGTAGCTTAGGAGTTCTGGGTTAGACCATGGCTTATGTATAATTATTATTAAATATGTAAAATATAAAAAGTTGGTTTCGGAACTACAGAATAGATATGACAAGGTCCATTTTGTTAATCTGTCGATGGGTGTACTTGGCACAATGGGCAGTTCATCTTCATCGTTTCTGGATATGCTTAAGGGCTTCGATTTTGATGAATGAGGTCGCTCGTTTATAGTCAAAAGAATTATTGATATTTCAATTGGTACAACATATATCTTTTGTTGGAGGGATAAGACATGGGCAAATCCTGAGCTGTTGAACTTTTGATTACTTTGCTTTTCATGTTGTTGATATTTTATTTTTTTCATGTATTTAATCATGCAAACCTTTTGTAAGCTACCAAATATTAGCGAGATTTACAATTGTATTGTATGAATTGTTGATCAATTAGAAGTTTGAAAAAATGCTATGTTGCTAGGTAGACTAAATCGCAAATGGACAAATTATTCTTGGGTAAAAGATGAGTCGACATAAGCTCTGATTCATTCTTGAGCAACAGAAAGTTGAATTGTTCTAATTTATAATTTAGAGAAATCTGCTATAGCAATCCGCCTTCTCTTTGGGCTTAGCAACTTAAGCTGTATTGTCAAATCTGTTTCATTTTTGTCTTGAAGACAATGTAAACAACAATTTAAATATATTACTACAAGTCATAATATTTTGCAACTTTGAAGGAGTGTCGAGGAGAAAGTAGATCCACGTTAATATCTTTTCAAATACAGCAATGTCTGCATTATAATTATACATATCTTGTTCTCATATCAACAGAGCGGTGCTTGCTGGATGCCGAGGTGGCTTACGGAGTCATCAATGTACAGAATTTACTTACGGGGTCGTCTATATACAGCACTATTATAAGATCACCAATACGCGTACCAACTTTCCCAATATTTACATTCGCACATAGTCTCATTTTGCAGGAAGATTTTAATAGCTTCATGCTTCAGATTTTTAGCGATCAGATTGAAAATCATATTTGCAAAGGTTGCCCGCTATGAGTATACGAAATGGAGCAGAAAATAGATGCATCGCCTCTCCAAGCAATATTTTGCTTGTAGGGTTAGATCTTCAAGTTAATTAGTAAAATTTGCTCTCTATGAGGAAAATAAATGTAGACAGGAAAGGAGCCAAACTGCAGAGTATCTAAATTTTAATAAACATTCTGAAGTAATGACTTCATTGCGGCGATTTGAAGGATCAATGCGCAAGAAGTGCGTGCTGTTCTTTAGATAGCAAAATGTTTTCATTGTTAGTGATGCTGCATGATAGTCGTGTAGAACAATAGAAATACACAGCAGACAGAGTAAGCTAATTCCATCTTTATCTGCTTTTCTTTTGGCTTTGATAAATCATGCTCCTGTATCTCTTCAGTGATATGCAATGCTGATAATATTTTATAACGATTCATCAATAATGAGTTGTTGTTGTGGTTCAAGTGGAATACACAGCCCTTGTTTGAAAGCACTAAATTGGAAAGGTGTTCAAATGTGTGTTATTTTGGGGGCAAAAGACTTTCATCGCTTTCAGAAACCCCAGTCATGTACTTTCAATTGAGTCTTAATCCCGTTACAGTATTCAAACTTGTGGTCAGATATGCTTGCTTAAGCTAGACCAATTTAATGTTTCTAAAGGGACTTTGATGTGCCTTTTTAAGGATAAACACATTATCCTTAGGTCTTTCTCTAGCCATTATGTATTTCTTTAAAGACAAAGGGGCCTATTCTGGATGGTGGTTAGGGATGTATCCCAAGTAAATTTCTAGTCTACCGGTCTCTTGGAAATCGACCGTTCTTTGGAAAATTCTAAGAAAAAGAAAATCGCATTGCTTCAGTTTTGGTAGAATTTTTTCAGGCCGTTGGTAGAGTTTTTCAAGACTAAGTATGTCTGTCCAAGGTATGCGATCTCCATTGAGAAGATGAGACTTGCTTGTTAGCAACTTAATAATAGGCATGGCACCTTAGCAGGCTTTTTTGTTACTTATCTAGCCAGGTGTTACCACTTTGCCCCAATGCAGACGGGATTTGCAGAGTGCAATCTTTAGATTCGTTCGTAGCTTATTTAGATCTTATTTGTGGGAATGAAGCTTCTGAATTAAATACTCTTCATCACTAAAGAGCTTTTACCCAGTGTCGTCTAGCAGTAGCGGTCGAACGTTTTACCGATCGCAGCTTATCAGTGCAAGTTCGGTATGCATAGATACCTACTACTGCAAGATTTTTGCAAGATTGTCAGCTGCTTTACTTCACTCTTCCAATAAACTAATTAAACTTGTAAATTTTTCGTTACCTCCCTACAAATCCACTCAGCATTTTTCGCAGAGTAAATAGCCACATTAAAAAGCTTACTTTCAGATAATTTGATGGGTGTGCTTACAGTTTCCGAGCATGTCACCCCCACCTTCTCTTATCCCTCCCCCTTTCTTAGCCTAATCAATTTTCAGCTTCAGCCTGCCTCAATACCATGGAATACACTTTTTTAAGAGCCAGAAAAATTGAGGTTAAGGCTGGCTGTTTTTAATTTCTCCCAAATTTTAAACCTGAACTGTTCTTAAATTGTTCTTACGTTAGTAGAGTGTAAGAAATTCAGATATACATAGAAAGACAATACACAAGACGACATTGGATGTTTTGTACGATTGAGAGCCCATTAGTTAATATTACGTCCGAGGTGGTCTCTCTTGCTTATCAATGTTTTGCTTCAAAAAAAATTCTAAACAATTACAAATAACCCATGTCAACACAGTAACTAGTTTCATTAAGGGAAGCTAATTCGCGAAAATCAAAGAGGAGAAGTAACAAGGCTGTCAATTCTCCTCTGGCTGACAAGGAAAGGACATTTTATGTCCATAAGGTTGTAGAAAGCTTAAGCGCTGTTGTTCAAAAACAAATTTTACAATGGTGCTTCACACCTTCAGCTTTGTTGTTAATTTGCTCTCAATTTTCCCTCAAATTTCAGGCTCGCGCTCTTACAAAATTGTTCTTATATAAAAGAGTGTAGTTGAAATTTGTAAAGTAGCACTCAAGCAGCACAAGGCTCTACCCTCTCTCTTCTTTTCTGCAAATATCACAGCGAGCTTTGCAAAAGGCTTCTTTAATTGAATATGTAGATAGCCTTCGTCGCTGGAGTTCTTTTCTTTGGCAGACACGTGAAGCGGCATGTTTGATAACTACTTAATCTTCAAGGCCTTCAACTGGGATTATAATTCCCAGTTTGTTTTGTCTTTGATAAGATGTTGTTTATAGATATACAAAGTTCATTGTCATGGTGAGAGTTCTTTAGCTTGTGAAAAATGCAACTGATGTTTAACTATTGATCATATTCATTTACCCTCTAAAGATTTTCTTTTCAAGACTTTTCTAAGAGAAGCCAATATGGCATTGTCAATATTTCAAGGATGCGACTAGTAAAAAATCTTTATAAACGATCTTAGCAGTTCTTTCTGGTGTTGACCTTCTGATCATGTCTCTCATTATGGCTCTCCTACTCTCGTTCATAGTCAAGCTGCATAATCAGAATAATGTTTCAACCTCAACTTTTTAAATAAGAGTTGTCATTCTTTGACTGATTCAACGTCAGCTTTTCCATTACATGATACTTTGTAAAAATCCAAGCTTAACTATTACGATCGTCCTTCATTTCTTTCTAATACCAGGTGGGACTTTTCTGGTTCTATGTTTAGTCAATTTCCATGAAGGGCTGCAGTTAATGCTAACAATGATTTGTTCATTACTTCTCATAATTTGTATTTCAATAGACTAGAACACAATATACATTTTATTTGAATCCAAAAGCAATGCGATTCCAGGCTGTGAAGCTTGAATACAAAAGTCATCTCAATATGGAAGCCCAGAAAAGCTATGCCTTCCCCCCAGCAGGTTCTGTTTCTTACAACCTTCCCTACTACATATTATTCTGATTAGAAAAACGTCATTTTTGAGTCTGAGATTTTCTTCAATTTTTCTTTCTTTTTAGCATTTTGAATGCAATAACGACAAACTATCGATTTTTGGCCAATAAAGACACTAAATTTTGGAAATTGAGCCTCGTGATTTTCTTAAGATTTTCTTAAAGATTTTGACCATTTGAGACTCATTTTCTTATAGGCTTTTTCATTTAAAATGAAAACGTGTATACAACATTGAGTTGCATCTTTCCATGTTGTCCCTCCATCTTTCCAATGCCAAAACACCTCAGTTACATGCATCAGAATTTTCTCAAGCCAGGTTTTCTATAAAGGTACTAGGCCTTCTTCAGAACTGGCATAAACACAGGGGTAGCGCTAGGACTATGGGGCTAAAGCCCCCCATCAGAACACGATAGCCCCCGTCGGAAGGTAAAAACTAATTTGTTGGAGATATTTGGTACATTTAGCACCCTGGTAACCGTGTTTTAGCCCGCTCATCGGAAGATACAGCCTCCGTGTCGGAAAGTTCCTGGCGCCACCCCAGCATAGGCATGGACAGCCTTCCTCGGGCTCACAGCCGTGGAGGCGTGACTTTCTATGGACTCTGCTCATTATTTTTGCTGCACAGCATAGCATTTTAGGCAAGCATTTCATTTGAGAGTATTTTGATCTTAGCTTCACCGTGAACATGCTGAAGATGTGGCACTTAAAGCCCTTGCGTGTACAAGCATTGCTTTCTACACTCAAAATTTCATCCCGCAGAGAAGTAATTTTTGCTATATCTGATTTGTTCATTTCATATTTCTTTGCAGAAAATCCTGTTTTGTTGATGGTGTGGTGCTCACCCTATTTTGTTGGGAAGAATCTCAAAGCAATGGCACGATAGATTCTATTCGCTCTAGAATCAGAGATATTTTGATAGACTCGATGCTGCCTGTTTACGCCTTTGTTACGGTAGCCATCTTTATATGAGCACGTGTGCTATCTGTAACTGTTTTATCAGCTTCATATCAATATAGGCATATTCAGATTATCACTTACAGGTGGCGTGAAAAGTTTCCAAGGCTGCTTTTGCAGCTTCTACTCCACAAGTGCTTCCACAACACTATCTTGTTTCTGCAACAATTGCTCATTATATCTTGTTTCACTACAAAACAATGACTATACCCAACTTAACCGAACAGCAATTTTCATTGTGTTAGGTCTTTTATTTTGTAAGCCTTCGAGTTTTCTTCTTCTCTTCGTTTTGCACTTAATCCTACCCGATCGGTGTAGTAAGGGAACTAGCGTTATAGCCTCATTTGTAGCACTACTAGCAAAAATATTAAACATTTGTATCTTGAATAGGCCGTAATTCTAACATTTATGTGCATCATGTTCAAGCTAAAGTTGTGCAAAAAAACAATGAATGTTCATTTATCATATGCCAAAGCTTCAGCTGCTTTTCAACAATTCAATTAATTATATTTCAAAACATAATCAAAGGAGTCCTTACGTTTAGTCACTGCTCTACCAAACACCAAGTGACCCTCATCTTGTTGCTCACAATATTGATAGGATGAGAAATCGTTGTATCACGTTGATCTTGTCCTGCACCCGGATCGTTAATAGGATGAAGGACTATTAGTGGTCACTACAGTTCAAATTCTCTGTCTACTGTAAAAGCCGTTCATTGGCTGTATGGTATACAATACAATCTTTTCTTAGCGCTTGATTCAGGAATCAAGCAGATGTACTTCAAAACACAGCATGCCCAAATAATAAATTTTAGTTTTGAACGTCTGTAGTTCAACGTCTTTAGAAATGAACGCTATATGGGGCAATCGTAGAGATACAGCAAGCTACGATATTAAATATACCTTAGATTTAAACGTGTCTATGGGCGTCATTTATTCATCGACATGAAGCGGCATCTTTCTGGAATACGTTGATGATGATGTTGAATTGATTCGCTTAGTTGGTATCATCCCACCAGTAATAAATAATTGTATAGAAAGACCAGCAGTTTTGTTCAAACCAAAAGGCTTTTTCGCCTCAACATTGGAAAATCATGCTTAAAGTTATCTAAGAAGTATAAGCTTACTATTTTGGAGGTCAAGAAAAGTATCAGTCTGTAGATAATTTTGTTCCTAAACGAGCGTCTTGCCATTTGATGTCAATAGATAAAGTAAAAATGACATGGTGAATTTAGTTTGTCTGTTCATGTTTTCCTTCTTTCCACTGGAGCAGCCTAAAGACAACCCATTGAATAGTTCGGCCCAATGTCCATAGGCCTAAAAATCCTCCTCTCACGTATCAACTTCTTTCCTGAATCAGCAGTTTCACACGTGAAACCAAGCCTATTGCTATGACATCCACCAGCCTTGATCTACTTATTTAAGTGGTTACACAGCTAACAACACAAGTCGCTTAGGATTTATGACTATACAAGAATTATAAACAATTAGTAATATTTCAATGTGTTCATCCGCAGCTTGTCTTTTCTGGAAGCGCCAACCTCATTACTTATGCACATTTAGTCAATAGAACCGCTGCGCATACATTTACATGAATGCCTATCAGTAGAGTAAGGCTTTGAAGCACTTCATTAAGATATAAGTTGATGACATTATAAAAGTTGAACAGCTTGCAATTAAAAAAGTCTCAAGGGCAGAATGCTCATAGGTTATGGATCTGTTTCACTGATAAATCCTTAGTGAAGAGGGCGGCAGATAACTGGTCCATCTGTCAACTAATTTTTATTGTTGGTTGTGACTCTTCAAATATTAATCATGTCAACTGTTGCATTCGATGTTATTTCTGGGGATATGCAAAATGGGTGTCTTCTTCTAAATGGACGTCTCCTTCTATTTTCGATAGTATGAGGAACACAGTGCATCATAATTTTTTTGGATTTTGCCCCCATGCCTCTCCACTGCTAGAGTCTTGGATTCGTCTCCGATCCTCTGATCGCAACTATACGTGGGCCTGCTTTTGACACATCAGATCAATTGCTTGTCATCACGAGCTTCGAAGTAGGGGAAGTTTATAAAATTAATTAACAGCAATAGCTTGCTAAGAAGCTGTACTTGTATAATACTCTCTGGTGTTGGCGAAAGTTATAGTATTCGTATTCATCATTCTTTTTCACTACTATTTTTGAACAGAGTTGAAGTCTCTCTTCCAAAGAAAAACTTCAATATTTGCAGCAATGCTACACAATCCTAGAAATTAAATAGTTCTTTCGTAACTGGAACTACACCTCTTTAATATCCTAAAGGTTAATGTTTTCAGTTGAAACATGCTGTCTAGCACTTTTTTACATATGATAGCGCTGCTCTTTAAATCCCTCTATGTTGTGTATCAATTTTTCCTCTCCAATAGGCCATTAAAACCTTCTCATATATTTAGAAGCATGTCTAGCCTTTAATAATACTTAGTGCAATTTCATTTTTTACCTCATCTCAATTCGTGATCATATCGTAATATCATCGTAATGTCATCGTAACTTCCTTATGCAAACATTTCTAGCCCAAGCTTTAGCCAAATTGCTGTACAAGCTATCGAATAGAGAGAAGTTGGTTATAAAGCACATACCCTCAGATGCATGTATCTCTCTCACGTCGCTTTCCATCTTTTCTATTGAGCACTGAATAACCTCAGAGGACTTACATTGTAAGATATGTAGCGTGTTGCTGGATAAAATTTCTTCTTATGGCGATTGCCATGGTTATTACATATTTCATGTATTGCATAGAGTATGCGTAATATCCACATTAAGCGCACTCATCGATATTGCATTTCTGCAAAGTTCTGTTTTAATTAACATCAACCAGCGAGTAGTCTAAACTACCGTATTAAACAGTTTTGAATACAGATGCTCATCTATTTCAATATTGATCAATTGGTGCCTAATTGATGAAAAAGTCTATTAAAGCTCAGCTAAGGTCGATAGTATATATTACAGGGCCGGCTTGCAAGGTGTGTTTCCTAAGTATTGCTTTAATCTTTTAACGAACAAGAGAGCAATGACTGCACATTAGAGGCAAGTAAATAATCCTTAGCTGTTGTAAATAATAAGTTCCCCAGCTGTAGCAATAATAATTGGTTTGTCATAGAAATCTAATTTTGACCTTTTCTAATTTGTTCTTCATGAATTATTTTAATATTTGTGATTGCAATTTAAACTAATGTACTCATTATCGATTAGGTCTACAAAACATCCACGAGCCCTCAAATGCATAGTCCACTGTTTCTCATTCTGGGGGAACTCAATTTTCCCCCTGGCGGAAACTTTTACTTTTTCAAGGTAGGGAATTGGAAGCTCCCATCCTAGATCACAAAAAATAATATGGAAAAAATAACCACATAGGATGGTAATTTGATGTCTAATAATGCCAGTTAGTGTTAATTTATGCACTCATGGTGTCAGCTTTTATATTGTGAGAAGGAAATCGCTTTCATTGTAGGCAAGGGGGAGACAGCAACAAAAATGTTGGGAGGTACAGACATAGAAAACAATTATACTGATTTTGTCCTCCTATAGTTGATGATGATTTGGATTAACAAAGTGAGTTCGCAATTGAATTTCTTGCAGTCAATAGAATTTTGATAGCAAGGACAACTCTTTCCTCATAGAAAGCTATATCAAGCAATCCTACACATCACTTTTCAGTTTCTTTTCAATGAATGCTACAGACACCTGTGCATTTTTCCTAAAGAACACGTTTTCTTTGTGCAAATATGTTGTCAACATATCTCAAGGTAATGCTAAATATTATAGGCAAGCTATGCAATTTTTTCCAGAATTTTTGGGTAATCTTCTGTCAATGCTTTTTTGTAAACATGCCTAACGTCTTAGATTTTCAGCAAAGCTTCAGTTAAGCGTTTACCTTACTGAAGTGTTGGGGGTCATTCACCTGTTTTTGAGACCCTCCTCCCCCTGTCCTAACTCGCCATATAAATCAAGCAATGGCGTGCCAAATCAAGTTACCCCCTCCACCCTAGAGGCGTTACATAACGGGTGAATGATCTCTTATTTTTCACTTCTCAAATGCCTGATTTTAGGGGCTGCTACAAAGAGCTGTTCTATTAGCAGCGTTTCAGTAACTCGATCAATGCGACACAACATCAAAGCTGGATTGTCAGATTACTGGCAAGCACTAAATATTTAACATATATAAATTTATATTGTTTTCTGTTTCACTTGACCTGCTCTCAATTTCGGAAAGACGCCTCTGCGATGGCTTTACTGGAGTATTCTAAAGCTGGATGACGTCAAAAATGACTTTCGTTTGTAGGAAATGAATTGACGCCGTACTTGGTATGAAAACAAGAACAATTACAGATTTATGTAAGTATTCATCAAGTAACGGTACCATATTTCTCATGATGAAAACATCACCAAGAAGGCCATTGATTTCTAAGGAGTCCTCTGAACATTCGAGACTTGAGCTACTATTTGCTATGTGGATGAGATGATGTGTGGTAAATCAACAATCATACGCTTTTCCTATTTTACATTACACGTATCCCAACAATAATTTACCTGGCTGAGCGTTTTACGATTATGATATGACATCCTAAACTTGAATTAACTTTGCGTTGTTGCTACGTAGCTTCATCCATTGCAATTCCAAATATACACCGTGAGTATGTACTTCCATAATAATAGTTAATATGTATCACTATTCACTCGATGCCATACGTGACTCTGTGTAGCTTTTTCGTAGTAACAGGCTCTATCATTTCGTATGACAACAGCATTTGCTAGAACCATGAGGCTTTGTAATGAGTATTAGGGGATTTGTGAAGTACTTGAATGCTTGGATCGTTGAAAATCTGTCAACATCATGAAATTGCAGAGCTATTCTCTGCAATATAGGCAAACACGGGTTCTATATTTTGTCTTCCACGTGGCCTTTATAGAATCTGTGACCTGTAGCTTCAAGAGTTTTGAAGGTAAATATTTATGTGTGTTTTTTAAGTAATACCAATTCATGGAAACTAATCAGATATGCATATGACGTCTTGCTTGACTCATACAAGTGCACTTCGCCTAAATTTGCCAAGTCTTTGAATTGTACTTATTAGATGAAAGATTTATAAGCGTTTCCCAAGTATAAAAAAGATATGACATTCATCAATAGAAGCAATGTAAACAGTTTTCCATTCTAGCTTGCATTGTAGCTTACAGCAGTTCCTCCCCATTCATCCCGTTGCAATAATGAACAGCATAATTGTTTAAATACATTACGACAGAAACTTCTTTTTAACCTTATCACTAAAATTAGCACCTCCGAACCGTTTTAAGGAGAAAAAATAGCATACAGCGCAAGGAACTCGCATTCCAACTATTCACTGTAAGCTTATCTAAGTTTTCAATTGACAAAAGGTAGTTCTTACCTTGTTTTGTAAATTCAAAAATAGTTCTAGCAGCATCCTTTAATTTCGACACATACTTCTTTCACACTATCAGATTATCAATTTCTAAAATGATATGACTTTTAAGATGTATTGCTTAATGATAGCAAATGCTTTGATATTAATGTTTTATCTGTATTCAATGTATCATACACATCTGTATTCATATACCCACTTGACTTACGTAGGCTCAACAACATCTTATAGTTAGCTTGCAGGTGCCCTATTTCGCATTTAGATTCAAAAAATCTTTTTAAAAAATAGCCATTAATTATTTGAAAATGAACTCCTATAGATACATATTTATGGCTTGGTGAATTTGTTTGATAAATATCTTATGAGGATAGTGGTATATTCACAAGTAGTATTTATTGAATCCAGCAGCCATTGACTATCTTTTTCGATTTGATAATAGAACCTCCTCCTTGCATTTCATCAACTGCAGATATGTCAACAATAATTCGTTGAAGTGAGCCGGTCCTTCTCAAAAAGTGGGGGCATGCCCCCTCGCGGGTGCATACGGCCCATGGAAGCAGGTATCACAATGCAGTTCTTATGGATATGAATCTTATTTGTAGAGAGTGGGGGGGGGGGGGGGG
>WIPJ01001466.1:578315-589649 GCA_018155075.1 Cassiopea andromeda
ATATATAATTGTGAGTTGAGGAAGGGTATAAAAAATTCGTTACATTACATTACATACAAATACATAGAGCAGTTTCAGGAGTGGCTAGGTATTGACCTACTCTTTGGTGCATAATAGACGGGGGGTTGAAATAGTTGGGGAGCTGAAAAAATCCCCAAAACCTAGCTAGAGTGAGGTTGGAGTAAACAGGGGGGGTTAGAAAATTGCCAAAAATGTTTTAGAAAAGACAATGTTTTCAAAGAACCATAGTAAAGCCCACATGATGAAAGAACGCTGAACCATACAACACATGCGATCAGCGTGCTTTTCTTGTGATGTTTTCTACTTGCAGGCCAAAGTATCTCCTCCACAAGTCGCCTTAGGTGAGATCTTTCTTAGAAAAATTAATAGGCGGAAGGTTGGAGTAGGAATGTCCTGGGTGGAAAATTTTTGGAAAATTAATTAGTGGGAGAAGGGTCTTTTAGGCAGCCAAGAGTATCTTAGCACTTTGCGTAGTGTTCGCTGTGAAACTTTTCTCATTATAGTTGACATGGTATGATTTTAATTGTGCGTGCTCCTTTTTAAGGCCTTGACTCCCGCAAAAAGTCAAAATCAAACTTCCTCAGCGTCTTGGACTCAAGAACCAAAACCACTTATGTCCACGACAACACCTTATAATCCACGCCCCCCACAGCTGAAGCCACTAATGCCTTCATCAGGGTCACCGGCTGGACCACCCAGAGGACCTCCAGTAGCACCACCAGGATCAGGGTCGCCTTGGACTGCTCCTCATGGTGCACCCCCCTATGATCAGGGCCCCAGGCCTGGTGGATCGATGGCCCAACCTCCTCCATGGTCACAAGGTACAGTATTTTACTCCTGTTTTTTATGTACTGCGTCCTATGATTAGCATATAAATTAGCTTTATTTATATTTCATTTTTGAAATAGAAAGCTCGATTATATTCAACATTCGCTCTTTGTATCTTCATGTTCCATCTTAAGTTTTTTCATTCACTTTTTCCTTTTGACAGTAGCAGATTGCAAGTATATGTAGCGATAATTTTACTGGTCTAAAAACATGTTAGAAAGCCTAGATTATAAAGATGTAAAATGAATACAGGGGTTATACTGTCAGTCAGGGAAAGCGAGGGGGAGAAGCGTCCTTTTCACTTGGGTCAGGGACACTTTCAATGGTTATTGGGAAATAGCACTTTCGTACTGTAGGTCAAGGAAAATATTTCATTTTTGAGCATCATTGTAGTATGTAATTGTTTTTAGTTTACATTTTGAATTTGGCTTTCCTATGTTTCTTCTTTAACTTTACAATTGGATCAATCAACGAAAAATTTTGATTAGTTTTGTCAAAGGTTATGTTACCCCCGCGATAGACAAAGGGCCATTGTAAGATATACTTTGTTAATGCATTTGAGGCCCACTGTCTTCACTGTTTTGTTATTAGTTTGCTCGTAGCATTTCTTCTAGTTTCGGGGGATGCATGTTAGGCGTACTTCGTAGTCCTCGAAATGGTCCCCTCGTAAAGCCCCCTGCTAGAGCTACAAATTATTAATGGCCCCCCTCGAATATGCACCCACCCAAGCATGTGACTGTAGCTATTTGAGACTTTAATATTGCTTTATAGCAGGCATGTCCAAAGTCCGGCCCGCGGGCCAAATCCGGCCCTTAGTCAAATTTATCCGGCCCGCAGCCTAGTCATGAAATATATAACGCTCGTATACTGTTATTTGGCTAGCAGTATTAACATTCTTCATTTACCCACTAGAGACCAACAGCACTTTACACAACACAACCCCCAACCCGCTAGAATTCATGGTCAGTGGTTTTCCACTAGAATTCTCACGTAAGAGCACAATTATGTTGAAATTGAAACAAAAAAATCAAATGTGAAACACAAAGTGGCTTCCAAAAATTTTCTTAAATTATCGTTGCTATATGTAAAAAGGTTGGCCCCCACCACTTTTACAATAGAAAATCTGGCCCCCGTCGTAAAAAAATGTTTAGACACCCCTGCTTTATAGAGTTGCGAAAGAAAATGTAGCCATTAATATACGAAAAATCGCATGTCCTTTAGAAACACTCAATTGCAAAGGTCGGGAACCTATGGCTCGTGAGCCACATGTGGCTCTTTTCAAGATGCATCTGACTCTCTGGCTCGCAGACAAATCTTAGCAGACTTTTTTTAAAGCATTGCAAAACAGCGAATACCTCCAGAAAGGCTTTCCAACGTTACCACTAGTGCTGTCTTGAGTTGTCATATAGCCCGATTGGCCAAGTTAGTGTCGAGTTAGAAGCTTTTGCGGTGCCATGCGACCCCAATGCTCGTTTGTATGGCTCTCATGGAAATCCATTCTTAAATATGAGTCTTTCATGGCTCTCTCAGCCAAAATGGTTCCCGACCACTGGCCTATTGTTTGCATTTGCAGCATCAAAAAGTAGCACAATTTGTAGAACACAAATAGAATATGACCAACCATCAGAAAAATTCTTAAGCCCCCCTCAAAAAAGTCACCCTCGAATCAGCCCCCCTCGAATCAGCCCCTATGCAAAAATCTAAAAGATTAATTAACCCACAGAAGCTGATTCGAGGATTTACGGTATTCAAGATATTAACAGTCGTATATTGTAAATGGTTTATGTAATTTGCTCACCAATGCAACCATTCAATTTTTCAGTCCCACCACCACCATGGCAACAATCATATAGTGCCGCGAGTGGCTATAATGTCCCACCACCATATCCTCAGATGGGTCAAGCACCACCGATTCCGCCATGGGTATGTTCGTTTTTACTACTTCAACTCAATTTTTGTGGTAGAAAGTTGGAAATGAAAATTAGTAGGATTTTAGAATGTATTAGCAATAGATAAGATACAGATTATGCAACATTAATGACTTACCTATATTTCACTAGCTGCCCAAATAGATTTGTATTATCCAGGCATCAGTAATCATAACAAATTTGATCACTATTTATAAATATTTATTTATGCGTTTTTTGACGATACTAGATGATATTAGAAAGGTGTTTTTCATTTATTTTGAGCAGCCGTGGCCTAGCAGTAATACACTCGACTCAGACCAACATGGTCCTGGGTTCGAGGCCCAACGTAGGCCATTGGTAGTTTCAGGAAGGGCATCCGGTCCTAAATGCTCGTGCCAGAACTAAAGTCCTCTCAGAGGCACCCTCCAAGCCCCAAGTAATTGGGGGAAACGGAGGTAAAATCGAAGAAAATCGAAGTTATTTATACATTCATTAAAAATTTCTTTAGATAGCGTTTCCGGAGAGCTTCTCACGTTTAATTAGGACGCTTCGCTTTTTCAGTATTATAAATATACAATATGTATGTACACCCAGCAATATACACATAAAATTTCTTCTACAGTCTGCGCCACCCCCGCCACCACCACCGCCTTCAAAATGATGAGGAAAAGAAACGACGAACGTCACAATACGAAGAAGCCATGAACATTGCATAGAAGATGAACGGATGAAGTTGACCATGCTTTTATAAGTAAATGTAGCAGTTATTTAGCGCCTCTATGCTCTGTTGGAATATGCTTGTACAAGATCTGAAGCCGCAACTTTGTAGAGAATAGAAAATACTTTTATCGTTTCAAATTTATGAGCAATTTCTGAACACACAAAGGCTGCACCTATATTTATGTAAGATGTTGGCCTTGCTTTGAAGTTTTCTGTTTAGCGTTATAGCACCAGTCTTATGATCATCAAGTGCTTTCTGCTAGGAAGAGCCAATAAATGCATGGTAATATGTTCAAGTTTGCACATTCTTCTGATAATTTACCTGTAATATCTCCCTTTTCATCCGTATTTTTAACCCGTTCACGTAGATGTTCATGTCAACCTATTTGGTATTTAGAAGATGTTTTCATGCGTCGAATCTTGCAACCTCATTTCCCCAGCTCTTATCATAATATGCTCCTTCCACGCAGTGACTTTCCCATTAGTACTGTTTTTTTGTTTTAAAAAGAGATAATCAACATCAGTTTCTTTCTATTCTGACACATGTTCCCCAATATTAACTTTTCGTTAGTATAATTTGATTTTAGACCTGAAGTATGGATGGTTTTGAGGAGACCTAAAGCAACGTTAATTTTATTCTAAGATATGTCATTTGCTTTCCAATGTCTTAACTGTTTTGCTTTTTGTCTCAGATTCTTTTTCCTTTTCAGTTAAACTAGAAGTATTTCTGTCCACAGTTTCATTGGCTGTGGTTACTTGATTCCTCTATGATATTTTCAAAACTCATTCTTCTTAATGTCTCCTGTTGTCAATAGTCGTTGTGAGCTAGCATTGAGCATTTTCAGAGAATTTGATTCAACTGTAGAATGAAAGGCAATAGCTTTACTTTTTTACTAAAAGATTATGCTTTCATTTAATTTCATTTTTTTCAAGCACGCAGGGTTATAGCCTTGCTTTTAAAATATTATGGAGATCTAGAAAACCATTCAGTTTTTTTTTAAGCCACAAGCCTAAAATTTTACTTTTTGAAAGGATTTTGCAGACTCTCGGAAGTATTCAGTTTTAATCCAAAACACGCAGCTGTGTTCTTACCTTTTGAACAATACTGCATACTTTCACAAACATTCAATTTTGATGTAAAAAGACAAAGCTATATGCTTACTTCTTGAAGCACATTTGCAGATTTTCAGATGCTTTTAATGTTATTGCGAAACAGCAACCTAGAGCCTGTCTTTTTGAGGAGGATGTCCAGATTTTCAGTCACATTGTATTTGATGCGAAACACAAGGCTATAGCTTCACATTTAGCAGGAATTTTACAGACTTTTAAGATGTAGTAAGTATTGATGCAGCAAGCTGGATACTAGCCCTGACTTTTGGGAGGAAACCTGGATACTCTCATTGAAGTTGAATTTTGATGTAGAAAACAAGGATACAGCCTTAAAGTTTAAAGGAAATTTCGAGACTTTCAGGAACATTGTATTTTGATGCAAAAGATGATGCCATAGCTTTCAATTTTGAAAGAATTTTAGATACTTTTTAGCAAAATTAAATCTTGATGCTTGATGTAGAAAGCAAGGCTATAGCCTTAAAGTTTGAAGGAAATTTCGAGACTTTCAGAAACATTGTATTTTGATGCAAAAGATGATGCCATAGCTTTCAATTTTGAAAGAATTTTAGATACTTTTCAGCAAAATTAAATCTTGATGCTTGATATAGAAAGCAAGGCTATAGCCTTAAAGTTTGAAGGAAATTTCGAGACTTTCAGAAACATTGTATTTTGATGCAAAAAATGATGCCATAGCTTTCAATTTTGAAAGAATTTTAGATACTTTTTAGCAAAATTAAATCTTGATGCTTGATATAGAAAGTAAGGTTATAGCCTTAAAGTTTGAAGGAAATTTCGAGACTTTCAGAAACATTAAATTTTCATACAAAACAAGGCTATAGCCTTGCGTTCTGAAGCTAATTTACAGATGTTTTCGAAGCACTAAATTTTGTTTCAACAACACAAGGTGAAAGCCTTACAGTATTGAAGTAAGTTTGGAGACTTTCAAAACAATTAAATTTTGCTAGAAAACATAAGGCTATAGGTTTACTTCTGGAGAGCAAGTTGCAGACGTCAAGAAAGTTGAACTTTTCATTCAAAACACAAGGTTATAGCCTCACTTTCTGAAGCAAATTTGCAGCTTCTCTAAAACATTAAATCTAAATCCAAAGCACAAGCCTATAGCCTTACATACTGAAGGATATTTGGAAACTTTCAGAAACATTAAACTTTACAGCAAAGCACAAGGCTATAGCCTTACTTTTTGAGGACAATTCGAAGATTTTAAGAAATTGCAATTTTATTGCAAAATGCAAGGCTATAGCCTTACTTTCTGAAGCAAATTTGCAGATTGTCTAAAATATTAAATTTTGATAAAAAAATCACAAAGCTATAGCCTTACGTTTGGAAGACAATTTGCATATATTCAGACACGTTTTAGTTTTTTGCAAACAAGACTATAGCCTTATATTTTAGATAAAGCAAGGCCTTAATCCCTCTTTCGATTTTACCTCCGTTTCCCCCAGTTCCTTGGGGGCTTGGAGGGTGCCTCTGAGAGGATTTTAGTTCTAGCACGAGCATTTAGGACCGGATACCCTTCCTGACGTCACCATTGGCATGCGGTGGGCCTCGAACCCAGGACCATGTTGGTCTAAGTCGAGTGCATTACCGCTAGGCCACGGCTGCTCCAAAACAAGGCCTTACTGTCTGACAATAAATTAGTAGATTTTCAAAAACATTAAATTTTGATGCAAAGCACAAAGCTGTAGCCTTATTGCCAAGCGCAAATTTGCAGATTCTCTATAACATTAAAATTTAGTGCAAAAAATAAAAGGACAGCAGCACGCTGGATACTAGCCCTTGCTTCTTGGAAGAAACCTGAATACTCTCAGTGAAATTGAATTTTGATGTAGAAACCGAGGCTATAGCCTTGTACTTGAAGGACAGTTGGAAACTTTCAGAGACATTACATTTTAATGCAAAGGACAAGATTTCAGCTTTATACTTTCAAGGAAATGTGGAGAAATTCATAGGCATAAAAACACTTTAATGCAAACCGTAAAGCTATTTTGAAGGAATATGGCAACTTTCAGAAACTGTAAATTGAAAAGACAAGGTTATAGCTTTGCATTTTGAAGGAAAGATGAAACTTTAAGAATCATTGCATTTCAATGCAAAAGACAAGGTTATAGCCTTATTTTGTGAAAAAGATTAGCAGATTTTTCAAAAGCATTAAATTTTGATGTAATGTAGGTCATAGCTTTACTTTTGGAAGTAAAATTGCAGACTTTGATGACAATTTCAATTTTGCTGGAAAACACAAGGCAATGGCCCTACCTTCTGAAGAAATTAGCAATTTGTCTAAAGCATTAAATTCCAATGCAAAACACAAGGCTATAGTCTTGTACTTTGAAGGAAAGCTGGAAATTTTCAGAAGCACTGCATTTTAATGCAAAAGACAAGTTATAGCCTTATGCTTTGAAGGAAATGTGGAGAAATCCAGAAACGAAAATACTTTAATGCAAAGCATAAGGCTGTAGCCTTATGTTTTGAAGGAATTTGAAAATTTTCAGAAACAGCAAATTCCAATGCATAATACAAGACTATAACCTTACTTTGCGACAGAGATTAGCAGATTTTCGAAAGCATTAAATTTTGATGGAATATAGAAGGCGGTAGATTTACTTTTGGAAAAAAAGTTGGAGACTTTGACAAAAATTTCAAGTATTTTGCAAAACACGAGGATATAGCCTTACTTTCTGAAGATAATTCAGGAATTGTGCAAAACACTAAATTTTAATGGAAAATACAAAGCTATAGCCTTGTACTTTGAAGGAAAGTTGGAATCTTTTAGAAACTTTACATTTTGATGCTAAGATGAAGTTATAGCCTTGCATTTTGAATGAAACTCAAAGACATCCAGAACCTAAACTTTAATGGAAAGGACAAGGGGATAGCCATATTTTGCGACAACGTTTAACAAATATTCAAGAATAGTAAATGTTGATGGAAGCGCACAAGACTATAGCTTTACTTGGGGGAAAGAAGCTGCAGACTTTGGACACTCTCAATTTTGTTGCGAAATGAAAGGCTAAAGCATTGCTTGAGGAAGAGAACTTGAAGATGTTAAGAAACTTTGTTGCAAAACACAAGACTATATCTCTACATTTTAAAGAAAATATCGAAACGTCCAGAAACACTAATTTCTAATGTAAGACACAGGCTATAGCCTTACTTTCTGAAGCATGTTTGCAGATTTTCAGAGATGAAAACTTATACAGAAGCTCAAGGCTATATCCCTATTCTTTGAAGGCAGGTTTTTAAGAAACTTTCAATGCTGCTGTAAACCGCACAAGGCATTTTGAAGAAACTTGGGATATTTACAGCAAATTTATATTTCTGCGAAACACAAGACTATGGCCTTACCTTTGAAGACGATTTCCAGATCTTCAGATAACTTCCATTTTAATAAAAAGCAAGTGAATATGGCTTTACTTTGTGAAGGGCATTTGGAGATTTTCAACATTATATTTTGAAGAAAGCTACAAGGCTATTGCTTTGCACTTTGAGGGGAGTTCACCTTTCTTTCTGAAGGCCTTGTGCAAATGTCATTGCAAACAGTGGTGGCGCCTGAAGATAATTGCTGGGGGGGGCTAGAGCTGTCAAAGTGCCGACAGTGAGCGGTGTCCACAAGAATCTTGCAGACAATGCCTATAGCATTGCAATTTGCAAAGCACATAAAATAGCTTTACTTGTTGAAACATATTTGCGGATTTTGAGAAATTTTTATTATGATACTTATCAAAATAATTTTCATCGTTGCTTAACGGGAATTCTTACTAGGTAAACTAATACATCCCCTAGGATGTTCGTTAATTGCTATACTTTGATGTATTGCAAACTGTTAATACGTTTGAAATTGCCATATAAAAATCAATTCAATGTGTCATTAGTGCATACCTACTCTAATTACGATATATACATATGCAAAGGATTGCATTGCCTACAGAATGTTAGTTAACTACACGAAAAAAGCAACCAAAGTAAAAAAGTATTTGTACTTGTTTCACGTCTATCCTTCACTTCCTGACACGACTGGGCTCACGACAAAGACACGACACGGTGGCGACACGATTAGACTAAGGCAAAAAACCTAGCAACAAATCAAAAACTACGAAAGGGTTGCCAATAACTTATAGTTGAGAAAAGTATATTTCAATTTTAAGTTCTCGGCTGTCCAAAAACCATACTTAAAAGCGAACATAGAAACGCCAGTAGATCATTCTTCAGTGTCAAATAAACGGGGGGGTCTCAATAAATAATGGATGAGCCTGTCGTTAAGAACTACATGAATATCGAGATGAGAATGTTTGCCCCATAGATCAAAGGAAGGCCTAAATCTTTAAAATGACTGCGACGATGCGGATCCAGCACACATTGATTAGAGTAAAATTCATAGCACCTTGTATGTATTTACGTGGTTGCCACAGAAAATGGAAAATTCCCTTGACTTTTCCCTGACCAGAGGGACAGTGGGAGCCTGGAGTACTTTAGTGGGCTACATGCATTAAGAGCCAAGCCTTTGGGGTCACACCCATTTCACTGCAAGGATGTTAGCTATGTAAAGTAGCCCAAAAATGAATCCCTGACTTGAATTTTTCCTCAACATTTTCCCTGACTTTTCCAGGTTTTCTCTGTCTTTCTTAGTAAATGAGCATTTTCCTAGAGTTTTCAGATTCTGTGGCAACCATGATGTATGTATACATGTAATAAATCTTTGTCGTGGATGCAAGGCTGCGCAAATGCTTGTGCCAAGCTTGGACCAAAAAATAGAAATTAGACTAAATGTAGAACTGAGGCTATCACATAGATTTTCTCGCAAATAACATAGCTTGCTCAAATAGTAAAATAGATTTTAGGGGAATGCTAGTAAGCCCGAGGAGGAGGGTAGCTTTTCCAAAAATTAGTAAGCGTCCCCCTTCCATTTATTCGGCACTGAAGAGTAGCAACAAGCACGTACCAAGATTCCAGTTTCTAGCACAATCATTTATGCTTTCTCCTTGTGACACGAACAGGTAAAATTGGCATCCTGTATAGTCCAGCCAACGTAGGTCCTTCTAATAACACTAGTTTTGACTTCACTTCATCTTGACTAACAATTCAAGCTGCAATCTAACTTTCTTCGCTTCTATACTGTATCCTGCTGTCCATCACTTTGAAAAAGGCCAGCAAGACGGTTATCGAGTTGCTCATGAATTTTTACTTGCTGAAACCAATCCTAGATCAATTTTCACTAATTCGTAGATTTTTAAGTAATGGTAAATATTGGAGAGGGAATATCTTTGAATCTGTAAGTATCGATTGAAAATTCATCCAAAGCGACTGCATTTCTGTAATATCAGTTTTGTTTTAACCATGACTTCTGCCTCGTTTGCCAAACTTTCTATGCTGCTTTCTTGTATTTCTTCCATAATCTTCATAAAATTTTTCTTTAACAGAATTATTGAATTGTGCTACATGATGTTTATTACCAGCTTCCTTATCTCTATCAGCAGAAATTTTAGCTCCATCTTCTATTACTTTTTCTGCACCTTCTTTATCCTTTATCATTCTACTGGTATTGTGATGCTGCATGGAACCATGCTGCACCGTGACATGACCTTTTCCATTTCTCCATTCATCATGACTAAAATTTTCCTTTTGGTCTTTCTTGGAATGCTTCTTCAACATAGATTTTCCCCTTGCTTGTGCCTTATCATAAACGCTAGATCCATCAACGATTTCATGACTTGTATCGGCTTCCTCTTGTTGATACCTGTTATTAAGTACTCCTTCTGTAGAGGGAAAATTAGCTATACCATGGCCTAAATGATAATCGGATATTTCCTCTTTATTAGAGTCTCCAGTGTGCTGTTGTACCTCAGAATCTTTATCATTTGCTAACACAGCACCTTGCATAGATCGCTCTAGTTTCTTTTCTGCCTTCAGCATCGCTCTAGCAAGAATATCACCTAAGATTTTATACCCTTTATTGTTGCTATTCAACTGCTTTCCATCGGCAAAATCTTTCAAAACCTCTGGTTTTGGCACTCCTCCCTCCGAAGCTGGTGGTGCTGCACTAGCGGTTGCTCCAGCTGGTGGAGGTTGTGCAGCAGGTGAGGTTGAAGATCCAGCAGTTGAAGGATTTTCTACTGGCGCAGCAGTGTCTGGGTTTTGTGGAGGCTGAGCAGGAGAAGAGGGCGATGGAGCAGATCCAGGTGCTGCGGGATTTGATGAAGCTGGTTCCTCTGGCTTTTGAGGTGGTGGCTGTTGGGGTGCTGAAGGAAGTGTAGGAGAACCCGCAGCAACAGGTGCTTGTGGAGCAGCTGGGGTATATGAGGGAGAGGCTGCTGCAGCAGATGCTGGTGGACCAGCAGCAGCAAGTGGAGAAGAGGCAGCTGCTACAGGTGCTGGAGGGCCAGCTGGAAGTTGTGAAGGAGCGGCTGCTGCAACAGGTGCAGCAGGAGCAGCTGCAACTGGTGCAGCAGGAGCAGCTGCAACAGGTGCAGCAGGAGCAGCTGCAACAGGTGCAGCAGGAGCAGCTGCAACCGGTGCAGCAGGAGCAGCTGCAACCGGTGCAGCAGGAGCAGCTGCAACCGGTGCAGCAGGAGCAGCTGCAACAGGTGCTGGGGGTGCAGCTGCAACAGGTGCAGGAGGAGGAGGAGCAGCTATTATTGTAGGTGGTGGAGGTGCAGGTGGAGGTGGGGGAGGTGCAGCTACCACTGTGGGTGGAGGTGGAGGAGGTGGAGGTGGAGGGGGTGGAGCTACC
>WIPJ01001466.1:589681-599810 GCA_018155075.1 Cassiopea andromeda
ACTGTAGGTGGTGGTGGTGGTGGTGGTGGAGGAGGAGGGGGCAGAGGTTCAGGAGGGGGTGCAGGAGGAGGTGCAGGTGGAGCTTCAACAACTTCTGTTTCAGGAGCAGGCTGAACATCTGGAATGGCTTGAACAAGCGTTTGCTTTTCACTGCTTTTATCTTTCTCTCTGACTTCTTTGATGACACTTTGAAAGGCTGCCTTGAGCGCATGGACTATGTCATCATCTCGGTATCCATCATGATGAGGGAAATGATTAAATGCATACTCTAAATCATGAAGCGTTAATTCATGATGGTGGTGATCATCGTGGTCGTAGTGATGGTAGTGATCGTGCCAATCATGATCACCAAAATGATGATCATAATGACCGTGCCTTCCTGCAATAAGCAGGGCATCTACCATTGTCTGGGAGATTGCATGGGACATATGTGACATTTCCTGTCCCATCTGCTCACGCTCCAGAGCCCGTGATAACTCATTAATCATGGGCATTGCTAGATTTCCACCATCCATAGGCAATGTGTATGCACTTGGATGCAACTGCTGTGTAGATGCAACCTCATCATTTCTCCTCTTCTTTGGCAGGAATACATTTATGTCTAGATTCTTATCTGTCTGCTCTCCGATCTTCTTATCCTCGGGGTCTTGTTTGTCATAAGGCGTTGCATTTTGAACTTGAGCTCCTCCATTGCTTCCAGGATCAGCATAAGGGTTAAGCGGAAGATCCTGGCGTTCTGAAGAGCAAAATGACCATCAGGTAAGAAAGGCTCTTGATAGTAAACATCAAAATATATCAGAGGAATTAAAACATACTAGAGGAATATCAAGTATCGATCAGTCAAGTTCACATATGCAAATGAAGGATAACATCACGTCAAATCACCAATACAAGTAGACAGACAAGGGGTGTACCAGCAGGAGGTGTGGGGCACATCATTTCCCCAATATTGATGAAGCTTCAAGAAAGTTGATTATGCAGCAGGAAATTTAGTGTTCAGATTTGTAAAACATTATAACTTCCAACTCGGGGTTCATACTTTGGAGAAAACAATTTCTTGACTTTCCCTGACTTTCTGAGTAAAAATCAATAGTTGATCCAAAGTGCAAAAGACCATATTTTCCCAGACTTTAATGACTAGTTACGAAAAAACTGTAGACTCAATAGTTTTGACAGTCTTTAAAGTGTGCCGAAGCAAGCGTGAATATTTTTCTTGTTAGATACGACAAAAATGGAAAATAGAGTCAGGAAGGCATCAAAAAGTCTGTTCGACATTAATTTTGGTGACCTACATTAGTGTGCATGGAGAAGTAGAGCTTATAAAAACTAGCCAGAGAATAAGTTCAAAATGTTTCCTTGATTTTCTCTGACCATTAACGTTTTTAGAAAAAGCTCCCTGACTCTCCTGGATGTTCCTTGACTCTTCTTCACCTACCTGGAGTTTGATGCCTTACTCTCTGACTTTCCAGACCATATGAGTCCTGTAAATAATTTGCTATGTTGCTAATATTGGTGAAAATAATTGGTCAAGAAAAATTAGTCACTTTATTGAACGCCTCCTTCACATTAAAAATTTTTTAGGCACATAGCTGATGCAGACTACCAAAAGCATCATCAATGTCTACCTGTAAAAATTTTGTTTTGTTCAATACTTATCTAATTCAAATCAATCTGACTTTGTGCTAGATATACTTTTAAAGCTGTGAAGTTTCTTGCCTATATTATTGGGTGAAAGTAAGTTTGTATGTAGACAATTTTGTTTGTACGTAGATGATTTTTTCCTTGTATGTAGACGATGTAAGAACAAAAATCGGAACAGATTAAGTACTAAAGACCAGGGGAAGGATGACGCTTTGGGTGGACTGCTCTTTTCTGCTTAATTTTAGGGAGGTTGTATTGCACTTTTTGAATTTTCACTCCCATTAGCATTTTATAATGACCCTTCATTTTACCAAAATGTGTTTGTCATCACTATCAGCACCATTTTTATTGTCATTTTCATTCCACTCTTCATAATTCACCTTCTCATCAACTTCACAGCCATCATCAAGTGGCAACCACTCCATTAAATTTTCACTTAACATCATCTGTCGCAATCGTTCCCTCTTCTATTTCCTTCAGAGCTGTTAGGATTTTCCAGGTAAGTCACTTTACTATCACTCCCCCCAAATATTGACAATCTAGAAAAAATTGGCACTACCTGCTTATTAGGCCCCCTACAATTAAGTGCAAAAGATCAGGAGCTAAAGCTTCCTGTCGAAGCACACTAGCCCCCCCCCCCACCACAAGGTAATACACCCTTACAACCTTGTATTAGCAGTTCTAATTCCATGCTAACCATATCTTAGTCTCCCTTTTGGGGAGTCAGCTATCTATTGGGCAATATCTTGTGCCACCTTTGCACTATAGCCAACTGATCGAACCAAACTGCGGCAAGTTATGATGGAGTAAGTGTGATGCGCAGAGAAGTAGAGCAATTTTTTTATGTTATCAATTGCTGGTAAGACCGTCTTTACATCAAGATTACACAGCAGGGTGTTTGTAAGGTTCATGCACAACTCTCTAATCCTTGTGAATTTCAATCAAAATTCGTTGGAAGTACCAATAGCCCAACCATGATAATTTGCTTTGCGTGCTACGTTTGAAAATGGTCGCAAAATTTTGAAGCATGCTAGCAGGGAAGTCTATTCACCGAATACTCATCAGGACACAAGAAATCGTTCGTCATTATTCCACAATTTTTGAACGCGGAAGAACGAATGAAGGACGAGAGATGCACTTTCCGCATGTTTGTACATTGCATTCCCGAATTCGCGCCCTTATCAAATGCCATAATAATTTGAACAGCGAAACTGATACCACCCACGCCACGTAAATGATACCCAGAAGCTCCATTCGTTTCCAAACAAGTTAAGTAAGATCAATGACAAGACGTTTCTTAAATACTATTACTTGACTTACTTGTTTCTTTTTTAATATCTCTATCTTCTATGTGATTTCCATCGCTTATTTCTGAACAAACAGCTGTAAACATCAACGTTAGAACACAAAACCAATATGGCCATGAGGCTGCCATAGTAGCCGTTTATCTAAATCACCAATTCTATCTAGAAGTAAAAAAGCAATGATTTTACTCTCCATCTACAAAAATTGCAAAGCCATTTCTACATAAGACGTTAGACAGGTTGTTTGTGCCTATGTGTATAAACATGCTGAATTTCAGTGGCACCAGAATCTTGCATCAACTTCTACTGAATCAGTAGACGTCTAGGGACTAATTGTATGAATGTTGTTGTTCAAAGTAGAACCTTATATTCATAAATCAAAATGGCAATAAGACTCAGTACCTTGTTGCTATTAGAGGTGTAGCCATAGAAGGTTTGGAGGGATGCCATACCCCACCAACATTTAGCTTGTAGGCAAAATTGCAGTTCATCATTAGTATTAATCAACATTATATCACTGATATAACTCAAGGAAAGTCTTCTTTATCGGCAAATTGGGCTCGAGGGAAGGCTTTTTTTGTCGGCAAATTGGGGTTGTGTAGCCCACCAACAATTTCCCTTAGCTTCACCCCTGGCTGCTGTTAAGAGTTGAAGAAAACAAAAAGCAGAGACAACAAAAAAGACTAGGACTCTAAGATGAGCACATCCTGCACAATTAATAACAGCGCAGAGGTCAGCACGATAAGAGACTGACATTCGGTGCTTAAGGGTCCATTATTCACTTTTGTAGGAACGAGGGCGAGCTAGAAGGTACAACATTTTCCAAAATTGTATACCCTTTCTAGTCTTGTCTAAATTGTTTATACCCTGTTGAGAAGTAAGTAAATAGTAGACGCGCAACTTTTTCAGAGAGAAGTAATTTTTAGTATACAGGATGTATATCATTGAATGATATTGACTCGTAGGCTATGTATTATCTATAGAAGTAACAGTAACGTAGAATACATAGTTTACTATTAGAAATAAATACAGGCGAGTGGAGGATGCAAATTGTGTAGAAGGACGCATGAAGAGTATTGATGCGAATCATCAACTTTAAGTCTAAAATCAGTATTTCGGGAGCTTAATAATAGTATGCTAAAGTGTCACAGGTTTTCCTTGAAATGCCATGGAAATCTGTAATCTATTTGTTTTCGGGACTTATCCCGAAATACTAATTTCGCATGGCCCCCGCACTTTCAAAATCATTGCGCGGCCCGTAGTAAAATGTTCCGTACCCTAGCTGTTGTTTGAAAAATTACGTTTCTATGGAAGGTATCTGTAAACATTCTAGGAATTCTACTTTCATCTACCCGAAAGATTTTATCCAGAAGTTTCCATTAGAGGAATTCTTGCCTCTCAAAAATTCTCCAGAAGCTCCCTGCCCCTACTTATCCTTTGAGAAGTTTTCATGAAGTCCAGCCCGCCCTTGTACCTAGAGCTACAAATGACTAACTGGAAAGCTACAGTGACAGAGGGCTCTTCCGTGGCGTCAGCTCTTAGAGGTGATTGACTCATAACTATCTCTGATCATTAAGTCTAAGCAAAAATTTCACTACAGATATATTGCCCCATCTGCTGGTGAAAGTTATACAATATTTCCTAGGAACTGTGATGTGATGGACAATGACTTCTTTTGGTAAACTGTCTTCTGCAATGACTTGATGGAGGCGCTCAAGGACCTTGCGAACATAGTAGCCACAAGACGAGTACATAAACAGAGACGCATTTACCCATGGGCCCACTGGGCCCGGGGGCCCCCTAAAATTCTTAGATTTAGGGGGGCCCGAGCAAAATTTCGAAAAACTAGTGAATTACAAGTCCCCTTATAAACTTACCTTGGGACCATATCTATAAAAATTCATGCTAACAGTGTGCTTGGTACTATACACGTGACAAAATTTTTTAGGTGTATTTAAAGGAGCCCAAATCAAGTCTGGGCCCAGGGCCCCAACCGACTTAAATGCGGCCCTGTACATAAAGTGCACATTAAACATTTTTGGGGTTCTTTGCGCTTGTGGGTGTCTTTGTCATGAACTAAGTACTGCATGAACTAACGTACAAATCTAGTAGCCACAAGACGAGTACATAAAGTACACATGAAGTATTTTTGGAGTCCTTTGTACTTAGGGGTCTGTTTGTCATGAACTAAGTATTGCATGCACTAACGTGTCAAACACTGTTGTCTCTGCATATTACCCCGTTGAATAGAATTCTTTTCTTGATCCTAAATAGTCGCACGTGATTGAGAACTTCTATCACATTTTTGTTAGAATGCAGAATTCAAAATTCTGTCTAACAAAGCTAGTTGAGTGCTTCCTTAAAACTTTCTTAAGTCACACAAACGTTAGAAACATCAAATCTCACTATAGTTGAAGGAAAAACAGAGAGCGATTACTAATACTCACCATTCATCAGAATTTGAAATTTCTCCTTCAAAAGCTTTGCAACATTTTGTGGTCTGTTCTTGTTTCACTACTAGTGATGCAATGACAGTACATAATGGAACCTTCCTATTACTGAGGACTGGAAACTCCTAAAAACATTAAGCGCAAAGAGAGCGAAGCACTATTTCGAAATAGAACTCATCACTGACTGTTTATTTACAACAGTCTCAAGCATTTCGCCTCTTCTCCTATACTTCACAGATGATGAAGAAATGGATGCATGAGAAGTGTGAATTTATTGGCCAAGCTAATTACTTTAAGAAACGCAGCATTATTGTGCAATGATACTGGCTGTAATGATGATGATGACAATGACTATGATGATGATGATGATGATGATGATGATGATGATGATGATGACGACGATGATAATGACGATGATGATGATGATGGTGATGATCATGATGATGGTGATGATGATGATGATGATTAGGATGATGATGGTGATGGTTATGATGATGATGACAATGACTATGATGATGATGATGATGATGATCATGATCATGATTATGATTATGATGATGATTGATGTGATGTTGGCTAGCCCATGGTTGGAGACATCCATGTGGTGGCAAGCAGGCACAGAGAAACAGCTGCCCTTAAGTTGATAGTGGTTTATATCGCAGAACTAGGGCAGATGTTGATGACTTGTGGTATAATAAAAATAATAATAATCAATTTCTTTATAGTTGGCTGGTACATAGCTAAGTATAGTAAAAAACACTAAAATTGCTAATTAAGGCCAACTACCTAAAAATACACAGTTTGTAAAAATAGTATGCTAAAATAGTTTGATACAAGAAATGACATAACTGTCCAACCAGGCCCCTTCAGTGAAAAGCAGACTCAATGGCTCACGCTACAGCTCTGCCTAGTAACTGTTGGGGTTACAGAGTGGATTGAGTGTAGCCGACTCGATCACCTCATGTAAATAAATTACAGGCGAAAACTGACCCCAGGGTCAGTCCTAGGCCCCCTTGGGGGGCGAAATGGGAAAGGCAAGATAAGACAAGATGGTGATGTTGATGATGATGATAATGATGATGATAGCAAAGACGACGATAATGATGATGATGGATGTGTATACTGATGTCGTTTACATGTGGGTATGTCCCTAGTTACACAACACCGCACAACGCTGCCATCCTGTACACAACGCTCTGGCAATCGTTTTGAAAAGCACTCTGCTTTGGAGGCAATATGAAAGTCATAACCATCCATATCAGTGCAAAGCAGTGAAGAGGAATGGCAACGCTCCTTCACTACAACTACATTCATTCATTCCTTCATTCCTTCATTCGTTCATTTGTTCCTTCATTCATTCATTTGTTCCTTCATTCATTCATTCATTCATTCATTCATTCATTCATTCATTTTTATATGTTTTAGGAGGGTTTCTCATCAGCATAGCTGGTTCTCAAGCGGCTTTGCTTTAAAAAAGTTAAATTTATAATGCACTAATATGTGTGAAAAAAAACAGAAAAAATATATGAACCAATTAAACGGCGCTATGCAAGCATCTGCTTCGAAAATCATTGTGTTTCAGGATAAGAAGCAAAAAAACTACTTTCGAACTTGCAGATTGTTTACTATCAATATTCAATACGTAAAAGCAAAATTATCTTCATCAAGCAAAGTGTTAATGCTTAAGATATACAAGCAATCCTCGTAAATGAGATAGATGACACGCTTATGCAGTAGTATAACATTATTGGCAAGGATCCTTCGATGGTGATTCCTTTGTTAGCCAATCAAGATTTGACGCCTATCCTACGTATATCCGGAACAGCCAGCATTGCTCGAGCAACAAAACATTTTATTTACTACACTTGACTTCTTCATTTCCTCTAATTCTCTGTATTACTTTTATATGCATATGTTATCAATAAAAAGAGAGCTTCAACGCTGCCTTAAAGTCATGTCAATGTGTCCAATAAGTCTCTTAGTGCTATATTCAAGCCAGATGAAAGGTATCCATACCAAGTTTTTGCTTTGCAAACGCATAAGAGAACTGTCAATGGTATAGCTATACAGTGCCTCAATGGTCACGAACATATGCCACTTGAGACAATTTGTGTGGCGTCAAAGCGACCTTTTACATTTACTTTGGGGTGCTAATTTAAGGTCAGATTACGTGGTGGGGGCGCCGATTGTCTCTATCATGTGAGTGGCCCCTGGAAGATAATCTCCAAGCGCTGTACAAGAGTTGCATATGACCTTTCAATGTCGTATCTAAGGATTCCTTGCGATGGAATACCAAGTAGAAACTGTGATTATGGCACTTTTTGAATACTCCGTTCCCCCATTTAAGCAAAATATGGTCATCATCACTATCAGCAAAATTTTCACTACCATTTTCATCCCATTATTCAAGATTCAACTCCATCTGGTGGGATTATTAACTCTTCTGCTTACATCAGGGTTGTTAAGATTTTTCCTGCAGGTCATTTTATTACCACTTTACGAAAATCTAGAAAAATATCCACCCCCTGCTGATTTGACCCTCCTACAATTAACCACTTATTGAATCGCTTAAAATTGTTTAAAGACAGACGTTTCTATTCAAAATTGGTAGTGTATGTTCAAAGCAAACTAAAATTGCCACGGAAAATACAACTCTGTGCGTCCATGATCAGTCGATGACCCAACACATTGAAAATCGAGCCCAACCATGATAGCGGCCATAAATTAGGGGCTAGGGAGTTAGCCATTTAGAATTCTGGGTACCGGGGAGGGGGGTTACAATTGGGGAGGGTATGAAAACTTTTCAAAGTGCAATTGGAAGTATGAAACTTTCTGGAAGATTTTCGAGCATTGCAATATGAAGTATTATACGTAAGTCTCGATAGTGTATGAACATTTTTTGACAAAAATAGAAGGGATAAAAAACTGTTGAACAGTTTCTAAGTTTTAATCCGCACCGGTACCCAGAATAAATGACGAGTCCCTGGCTTATACCCTTGCAGCAGAATCGATAATGATATGATGCTCATATGCAGGACGATGCATTCTTACTACGTCGCATAGACAAACTACCATGACTAACATTTAGCCAGCTTCAAGTTTCATTTAACCATTCATTACATCTGATATAATACTTTGTCTCAGTTTTTGCCATTCACTGCTAGCAGGCCTTGTCCTTGGATCGCTTGTGAAGAACTGTACTCTGTATATTTTCCCTCTCCCTCCTGCATTTACAGGCGCTATTTGTCTAGGCCGACTGGAAAAAGGCCTCAACTTTCTCGCATTTTTCTGTGCAGAGGGCTTTGGCCTTCCAATGTTTTGAGGCTTATTGAAAGCTTTGTCTTTTAGTCCTTTTTGAGGCTTTAAAGATACTTTCTTCCCTTTAGGAGTGGAGGGTGGACGCTTCGCATTTCCAACGTACTTACCCTTTGATGGGTATCCCCCTGGTGGCATCCCTGGGAATCCTTGAGGAATTCCAGGAAATTTGCCAGGCATACCCGGAATACCCACCATGTTATTTGGTATCTTCCAGTTACTGCCACCACCACCTCCACCATACCCAATACCCCATGCGTTTTGACCTGAACCCCAACCGGCTCCAGCACCACCTCCCCAGCCGCCTGTGGATGTAGTTCTTGCCCCTCTATTGGTCTTGGATGCTGATGAGCTGGTCGACTGAGAGCTTGATGAAGCAGCTGCCTTAGCATTAACTTTTGCACTTGCCGATACCTGTCCTCTTGCTCTATACCCCTCTCTCATGGAAGCATACCTTGACATTGGTACCTTATATAGCTGCTTGCCTTTTGGCGCTGGTGCTACCCCTCTGACACGGCCACCTGTCTGTTGTTTATTGATAACATGTGTATCAGTTGTTGTGTGGCCTGGGGCTTTTAAGATTGAATGTGACTGGGTGTGAGAACCAGTGCCCATGTTCAAGTGCAAATGGTTGCTACTGAGTGTTTGATCTCTTGCGTACACATATGGCCGTGAGCCATAAGCTCTAAAGAAATTAAAACCAGCAGGTCTTCTATGATAAGGTGGATGCGCAATGCTCCTTACCGTACTGGGACCGTACGTAAGTGGTCGTCTTGTCAGGTAAGGAAAACGCTGCTGCTGCTGATATCTATTCATGAGGGCACGACGCTGCGCATTCATTCTGGGATTGCGCTGATACCACGCGTAGAACAAGTTTGGTTTGTACATAAAGCGTCTCTGATAGATCGGGTCAACACGAGACATCACTACCAAATTCCGTCTTGGAACAGTCAACAGCTTAGGCTCGCTCGTATAGTAAGGATTTCTCCTTGCAAATGAGGCGATACTCTTCTGTGGAGAAAACACATAGTTCACTCTATGTGGCAACAATACACTTTGCTGGTTGAGCATCTTTTCGCGGTGAGGCGCGAGAAAATATTGCGGCCTCGAATAATACTGACGAGCGACAACGGCTGGTTTGGGCGGTTGATAAACTGGATTCAACGTCTTGTGCGTAGTTTTTTGGCGACGCACAACCTGCAGTTTGACTTGATGTTGTGGGACATTGTTTCTCTTTTCCGGTCTGGCTTTGGAAGGATTGAAAGCAAATGGGACGCGTAAGCGATCTTCATCTAGAAGCAAAAACATGGAAACGTTAAGATGGGAAAGTGTAAATGGATACAACTTATCAAATTCATATAATGAAAGGATACATACATATATATATATATATATATATATATATATATATATATATAT
>WIPJ01001466.1:615358-628955 GCA_018155075.1 Cassiopea andromeda
ATAGGTCAACTGCCACCTAATGTTTCAATGTGCACCCATGCCAATAGCAAAATGCAGCCATGGCTTTCCTTCTACTTGAACATGTATTTTTACACAGCTGCTAAAGCAACATAAGCATAATTAAATTTGTGACGGATCGCATTTGTTAGAGAACATTGTTGCCCAATTTGGCCACTTCTTTGAACAACGTGAAAAATCCACTAGCGCGCGCGTGTGTGTATGTATGTATAAATATATGTAATGCCAGTAGGAGTATAAAAAGTAAAACATTTGCATGATAAGAAAATTAATGATCGAACGGAAGTACAACCTGTCAGAGTTAGGTAAGGGGTCAGCAATAGAGGCGAGTAAGAAAACTTATTAAAGAGCAATTGGTTGTATGAAGGCTTAGCCAAACTGGACAACATTGTAGGAGAACATGTCAATCATAATGTTGGTGGAATGCTAGTGGATTTTTCACGTTGTTCAAAGAAGTGGCCAAATTGGGCAACAATGTTCTCTAACAAATGCGATCCGTCACAAATTTAATTATGCTTATGTTGCTTTAGCAGCTGTGTAAAAATACATGTTCAAGTAGAAGGAAAGCCATGGCTGCATTTTGCTATTGGCATGGGTGCACATTGAAACATTAGGTGGCAGTTGACCTATTTTCTGCTCGTCCAACGTCGACCCTATTGACTTTTTCTACCCTTGTGCTGTTCAGCCCATGTGCTGTTCAGCCCTTGTGCTGTTCAGCCCTTGTGCTGTTCAGCCCTTCTTCTTTGATTTAACCTCCATTATGCAACTAAATTCGTGCTAGTAACAATCGGCTCTAATGACTTGCGTATATTTCTCGCACCACTTTTACCTGACTGAATTGAATTTTTGGTGAAAATAGTGGCCAAATTAGACAACATTCCATTGAGCAACAAATGTTCCTGAAAAAGTTTTGAACATGTACAAAAATGCTGCGAATATTTTGACCCGGGTTTGTTGCCCAGTTTGGCCATACCTTGAAACTTTCTCAATTATGGTCAATAATTGCTGTGTGACAATTTTTCGAAAAAAATGGAAGGGGTACAATACTTTTGAAGAATTTCTACATCGTAACCCGCCCCAGTACCCAGAGTTGCAAATGCCTAGACCCTAAATTCGAAGCATTGAAACATAACACTTTCTGCTAATAGAGTTCATTTGTGTGACGTCACAAAAATGCTATTTTAAGAATATTTTTATTTTAGCTTTAAGTTCTGAAAAAGCACTTTAAAATAGCTACCAATCCCAAATTTCAGCTCGATTTAAAAAATACTGACCGAGATATAGGCAATTGAATGATGACATAGTTCTTATCGAACAGTTGTATTTTGAGTCTGGTTCTAAATGTTTAGAACCAGGAGAAAAACACAGTGGTTTGTATGGCAAGTCATTTGTCTTCAAATAGTCGTATTTCAGACTATTTTGAGAATAATCGCCTAAAATTTTCAACAAAAAGTCGCACTGTCACTCCATGTTGTCAAAGTATGAAAATTCTAAAATTATATTTTTATGATGTCATCACTAATGAACTCTATTACAGGAGCGTGGATCCCTTGAAAACTATCACAGACGCGAGTAGCAACTTGCAACCCTCAGTCAATAGTTGTATAGAGTATTTTTTGACTCTTTAGCTGAGTGGATACTGCATTTCCTCCAATGAGCACCACCCTCTGAAGAAAGCCGCACCTTTGACCAAACATTTGCAAAAAATGTCAGAATGTCGGACATTCTTAGATATTTTTCATACTGTGAAGAAATGGTTTTTGAACTTTAAAACATTTTCCACACAGTCTTTGTTACACTTATTTGGAAAAAGGGAGCATGGTGTAAAGCTTCATTTTTCATTTTGTAATTAACGCCGCATCATAAAGTTCGAATTTGTAAAGAACGCCGCAGTATTCTCTAGGGGAAATACGGTATCTTAATGGAGAAACTCTACGCTTCATCTCCGTTTAGGAGCTATCATGAGAATAAACACCGAAAATTAATTGGACTGGCGACTGCAAAGTCCTCATGCATGACATTTCAATGAGAAGCTTTTGAGTTGCGAGGCAAAAAGATCAACAATATACCTGGACGGTCAAAGACATTCACATCTTTTTGGCTCTTCTTAACACCTCTTTGATTGTGTATAGAGGTGACAATATCATAATGTGAATCTTGAAAAACCTTTTTGGATTTACCAAGCCATTTGATATGGCTGCCTGAAATTAGAGAATTGCAGTATAATTAATCAAGCGAAATAAATGAATAGATTCAGAAGCTACCAGAGCACACCAGTGATGGAGAAATAGAAGGGAATGACAGAGGGTAAGGCATTTCCATGCTTTACCAAAGATGGCCGTAGAGATGGTGCATATTTGATGATGAATTTCGAAGGGGGAGGATATGAAGAAATGAATATCTATGACCTTCGAATGCTACCGTATATAATTGCAGAATAATAAATTACTTCAAGAAAGCCCCACAGGGCAATAGCTATATAGTATTACTTCCTTTGACTGGAGGCAAAAGAAAAAGAAACGCGACTTTCGCGATGATAATGAAGAAATCGTTATTGACTAATAAATTTCGCTTGCGAAATAGCCTTCTTGTAATTTAGTTGCTTGAGAAAATTGTGTCGCTTTTTATGTCAGCCTTTAAGGAATAAGCCCCCCTCAAATAAGCCCCCACGCAAAAATTCATTTTTGAAAATAAGCCTTCCGGGGCTGATTCGAGGGTTCACGGTATCCCCCCCAGCTTTTGTGGCTGTTGCTGGCACTAGAGCATACTGAAGAAACGTGCCTAGAGATATGCATGTAGATATGCAGCTACAAAAATAGCAATACCTGGGACTTCTTTTACAGGCTGTTTGTGCTCCTTCACAGGCTGTCTATCCTTCTTCACAGGCTGTCTAGCCTCCTCCACAGGCTGTTTGTCCTTCTTCGTAGCAAGCTGATGATGCAAGGATATTACAATATCATTCTGCCCATCTTTGAATATTTTGTGTCCTTTGTCAAGCCAATGAATGCTCTTTCCTAAAACACAATAAAAACAGGGTTCATCATAATTGCTAACATACAGCAATAACACAACAAACTCCATTCAGGGCATAGGATTATTCTATTTAATTTTTTAAATAATAATACAAATTAATATAAACTATGAGGGCATATTATCGTACTGGAATATCAATCAAATAAGGCAGTCAGAATATATAGTAGGCTCTCATCTTTGAATCTCCATCACAAAAACATAAAATGCGCTTTAATTTGACTTCTAAAGCATATAATTGAGGAGCTTTCTTAGAAAATGCGGTGAAGAAGATCATATTATCGACAACATATATCCAGGAACCCAATGTGTTTACTTTTTGCTGTATCCATGATATGAGGAAGTACTATCAGTACAAATGTGGCTGCAAGGGTAAGGAAATTTTCCAGGACAGTTGACGTTCATTTTAGGATTCAAAAAAGATGAAAAGATAGATCCAACAGATACCAATAGATGACCTTTCGGCACAAATATCAACTTTCTAGAATATCCATTTGTGTGGCAAAATAATTTCGGTGAATTGTTGTCTCAAGATGTTTAGTGCCCAAAATATCATCGTTAGCTACTCTTAGTTGAGATAAAATTGGAGAATTTGACACTTGGTCTAAGAGAAAACGATAAATTAGCCTACGACTTGACTTTCGAAATATCTAAATAATTTCTTTATACGCAAAGCGAGGGCACATTAGCACCAAAAAACTGACTTTCTATACAGATAAGACCAAGCCATGACGAGCTGTATAGTTTAGGACGAAGGTAAAAATTTGGTGCGAGATTAGTACAATACCTTTCTTTCGTGGAGTCTTGGTTCTTTTCGTCAATCTCTGTCCCCTTTTTACAGGCAGCTGATTATGAATCGATGTTACGATATCACCTTGAGTATCTCGAAACACTTTGTGGTTTTTTCCAAGCCATTGGAGATGGCCTGCTAGAAAATAATCATACCATCAGTTGCAAAGGAAAGTAATTTATTTCACTCTCCATCGCAACCAAGTTGCATGGTATAATTTCCCTATTTTTCATAAGTTTTATTTCAATATATGCACATTTGATGCGCACACAATAATTGGAAAATGCTAATTAAACTCAACAGACCGCATAGTAGGCCTAAATTAGCTGAAAAAGCCAGGTAAAACAGCCTACTCAAAATAAAGTCAACAACAACAACAACAACAGCAATACACCCCTTTTTGTAAGAATATCTAAGTTCTTGCTTAGCGTCAATACTCTTCAATTTTTCTGGATTTGGGCCTTGGATTATTCTTAAATTATTCTAAAGTTTCAAAGATGTAACTTCATTTGAAAATCAAAGGAATATATTCAAGTCTTAGCTGATATCTTACTTCAACATAACGTAAAAAAAGTGGAGCAAAACAATAAATATTTTATTGGTACTAATAATTATTTATTTATTATTATGAAATTTATTTATTATTCATTATTTTAATATTATTTATTATTATTGATATTGCAAACGTTAATGTACAAGCAGTACCATAACTCAAATGTACACAAGATCAAAGTTTTGATGAACCTTGAGCCCGGCATCATTCTAAATTACTTTTCATTTCCACGACTCTGGGCCTCAATATTCTTATAAATTTCATATTTATAAAAGTATGTGTACTAAGATACAAGATTTTACAAGAAAAAAGGAAGAAAATTGAATGATAACTGTAACGATACAAATATTTTACTAATAGCATATTATTTCTATTAGGAAATCCATTTGATTGACGTAATATGCACACTTTTTTATAAAAATAAACTTTATAAGAATATTCTGGCTCAGAAACGCTGAAACTTAAGAGCAATTTAAGAATAATGCAAAGCTCAAGCTTCATCAAAACTTTGCATTTTTGTGTATTTGAGTTATAGTACTGTCTGTAGATTAACTTTTTCGATACAATATTTGCTATTATTCTGCTCCACTTTTATTTTGTTCTATGATAAAGTAAGACTTCAATAAAGATTTGAATACATAATCCTTTGATTTTCAGACGTAGCTATACCTTCGATTTTTAAGAATAATTTATTATTTATCTAAGGCTCAAAACGAACAATTTAAGAATATTGATGCTCAGTGAGATATTAGGCATTCTTTTAAAAAACTTAGGCAGATAAATAAAATTGTAGACTTCGCTGAATAGTAGGGGGTAAGCAAACTTTGTTTGCAATAAAGAGTACTACAATGTAAAAAGGTGTTAGATGTGGTATGATGTTTGAAAAGCAATGTTAGTTACTTTAACAATGATGCAGCTTTTGAATGCTTTGCAAAACTTTAAGTCAGCATGCAAGGAAGTCAGTAGCACGCTTGTCATAAATACCCAAAGTACTTGAACTTTCAACATAAATTATTATTAACATATATCATTATAATGTGAACAACGACAAATGATAATAATAACAATTGTTAGAAATAATAATAATATTAATGTTACCGAAGTTTCTGAGTAATGGCCAACTAGGCAGGAACTTCAAGTATACGGCAATTAATTTTAGTTCACAACAAACGTTTCGACTGAAAGTATAATTATCTTCAAGTACACAATGATACAATTACAAGCGTATCACCAACAAGCACTTAATGTTTCGCAAAAAAAAATTAGCCGCTCCAGACGAAGCCACACCGAGGCCAGGAATTGTAAAAAGAGACAGGAACGTCTGCGAAGAAACTTCCTCAAACATTACGTTTATGTTGTGGGACGATTTTAACGAATCTATTTTACAGATTTTCAATCAACATTCATATTTGCCTAATCAGCAGCCACTAAAGTCTTAATTGATGCCAAAATAGCATATATCTTATCATCAGAGCGTTATTTGAAAAAGAGGGATTTTCAACTTCACTTGTAAGTCCCAGCTCGTGTCAAGTTTATACTTGCAAAGCAGCCTACCTGCTTTGATTTTACTGGTTGCATCGTCCTTTTGTTTTTCCTCTGTCTGCTTCATTTTCGCCTGTTTTTCATGTTTCAAAGCTGAGGAGCAGCCAGTAACAAGTAGAAAAACCACGAGGTTGACTTGAATAATTCGTCTCCCGTGTTGAATAGCCATATTCAATCTCTACTTTTCATATACTATAACATCTTGAGCAGTGATACGCTCCTAATAAAGTCATTCACCTAGGAAGTTATTGAGCAAGTAGTTAGGAAGACAAAATGTGCAGTAGTGCGTGTAAACCTGCCTGCTTTCAAGTGAACAGTTAAAAACTTCAGCAAGTGCTGAACATTTACGTACCCAGTAGACGAGCGAATGCGTGGAAAGGTGTCGTATTCATCCAGCATGATCCTTGTTGTTGCTCAGTCAAGGGGGCTCCATTCTTCTTTGGTATTGCCATCAAGATGTTTCATGCAGCATTTTAGTCACCATGAAAGAACTAAACGCGCAATTAAGCGATATAGGAATCGCCTGTTTGCAGCACACACACAGTAGCCATCCTTTCTTGGCCCTTGCACAATGCAAAAATAGACATAAATTTATGACTTTATACAGAAATTGTTATTACAGTCACAAAATAGAAAGTGCTAAGCATGCAGCTGGAGGAATTGTCCTTGGAAGGAGGAATCTGCCTGTACCATCACTTTGGGTGTCAGAAGCCTTATTTGATTATTTACATCTCCAGACGAATAATTCTGTTGGGGGGAACCAGTCAAATTGTTCATTTAAAGGCATTGCATCTCTGTGCTCTCCTGCAACTACGTCTCAGAATAGTACTAGAAATACTGTTCTTAAAGAAAATGAAAGCATTTGCTGCTACTTTAGAAAGAGGCTCAGAAAAATGGAGGGAAAGGTGCTATTACTAACCTGGGTGGTACAACTTGTCTCCTATGCTTGCAACTAAAGGATGTAAAAGAAAAGTTACAGCATAAATTACCACTACAGGCACAATGGTGGATATGATGATGCCAATTAACTGCAGTTGTAATGATGACTATGACTAGTGTGATAAAACTGTGCAAATACATGAAACACCAAACCTTTTGCTTGCTTTTCGAATGAACTGCAATAAGATTGCATAGCCTTACATCCAAGTTAATTTCCTCCACCATGCCTAGAAAAACCTAGCATGTAAATTCTGATAAAGATGATAATTTAAGTACATCCTTGTAAGAGAAAGGAAGTACATAAATCATAGATTATATAATCAATGGTCTTTCGATTTGCAAAAAGTTTAAATGAGAGCCTAATTGCAGGGGGGTCAGAAATAGTGGGGCTTGGAAACATTAGAAGAAGTTAATAAGCAGGGGAGGCAGAAGAAATGCTTTGAAATCTTAGATAATACTGCTATGAAGCACCCTATGTATATAAATCGGGTGTCTATGGTTGTGAGAATGTAAGCAGCACAAAAATATTGCTAACAGACAAGAAGCTTTGTTCAAACTATCTGTTTAAAACATGATTTGAAAATGTAAAACTAATACGCATGGGGTCCCAATAAGAGTGGGGGGGTTGGAAAAATCTTCAAAAATTAACTAGCAGGGAGGGACAGCAATTAGGCACCTGAGACTACTTAGAAACATGATAAGAAATCTAGTGGTGCCAGGGAAGTCCTGGGGGTCAAAGTCTGCCATATTGTAAACAGTGAGCAAAGGGGAAAACCTTTTGCACCTTTTAGATTTGCTTAAAATATGAAAGTGTATGTTTTGAAAGTGCTAGAAGCACATATCAATCTTCAAAGAGCTAGATGCTGATGAAAGGACTCTGTGAAATTTTGGTAGCTCCAGCTTCCCCAAGCACCTCTGGTTGCACCATCCCTGAATTTTGTAATTAGATTTTCAAATAAAACTGTGGTTTTATTTGAAAATCTAAATATCCTTAATAGTGGAGACTAGATGCAGGGATAGTGCAGCCAGAGACATCAGAAGGTAAACTACCATTAGTTCTTGAATAAGTAGTACTCAGGGGCTTATTTGCAAAAACAAATTAGGTTGGGACTTATCTGAAAGGAGGTTTATTTCAAAATTTGGCATTTTCCTCAAGGGTTTACATTAAAATGACAATTTTCTCAATCAACTAAATCAAAAAATTATAAAAAGGGCATTTCACAAATGAACTTTTTTAATTTATGCGCATAATAAATACATGGACAACCATCTACAAGACGATACCATAGGGAGTAAGAATTAATTAGCTACCCCATGACCATGACATTGAACATTAAACAAGCCAACTAAATTTAATTACAAAACAGATAATAGATACAATAAATGCATACACTGACATAGTAATACAGTGGTCCTCAACCCCCTTTATAATCATAGACCACACTATTAGGCAGTAATGTCACAACCTAGGAGGGTCATGTAGAAAGATCATTCAGCCAAAAAAATCTGGCTGAGTGTATATATGGCAGTATCATAACATAATTATCATTAAGATCCAGATAACAAATGAAATTTATTAGTCAATAATGATTTCTTCATTACAAATATGAAACTTGTGTTTCTTTTTGAAGTAATATTGTATAGCTATTGTCCTGTGGTGTTTTCATGAAATAAGATATCATTCTGCAGTTATGCTTCCCTCAAGTAAGGCCCCATGGGTGCTCATTTTTAGGGGGCTTCTTTGAGAAAATGACTTCTTAGATGGGGGGTTATTTGAGGGGGCTTATTTAGAGATGGGGGCTTATTCAAGGATTTATGGTAAGGCCAAGATGAGAAATGCTAGTTTTTCCTTCAAACATTGATAAACTTTCCTTGTCAGTTTCAACCTGCTCTGAGCATAAGCACTGTACATTATCCATTCAAGACCAAACCTATAAATGGTCTTGAATAACAATCATACAATTAATCATCATAGCCACCACAGCGAATATGACTATTATTATGAAATCATCTAAAGTTGGTGCTTGTACCATGCTTTTTGTATATAAAACTAACGTAGTCTAGCTACTTATAATTAAATTCTAATCATGCAGAAAAGACATAGCAAGTAATTGTTTTCACCCTCTACAAGTGCTGCACCTGTCATAGTTTCTGTCATCCATAATTTCTAAACCTGTTAAAGATTGATGGAATAATAATCTTTCATTAAGAAACAAGTATGGAATGTATGATTCTGTCCACCGGACAGCAACATACTCAATGATTGGTGTCCACTAATCAGTGTGCCTTAGGAGTTAAATCAATATAGGGGTTCTGAGGGCATGCTCGCATGAAACAATTTTGTATTGCAGCACTTAGAATGCTATAATTTACACTAAAATCTTATTTTCTTTGAAAAGATAAAGTGTGCACTAAAGAAAAGAAAGTAAATGTGTGCACAAAAGTAACGTTTTGACACCAACTTGCGCATCATTTGGTGCATCCATTCACTACTATGTGCACCGGATATTTCACGGTACACATCGTTTCTTTCCGCGCTGGGCTAGCAAATATGTTCACAACCATTACTAGCTTGTAAAATCAAGAAACGTTAGCTTTAAATCTAAAAGATGCACTGTCCAAAATACGACTCTGCACAGAAAGAAATCACATTTTTGTGTTCTATAAAAGGTCTTGAGAACTTACCAAATAAAATTTTGAAGTTCACCAGTATTAACACAGTGGATTGGTATGGATACGGTTCATTGATACAAAATTTCAATAAAATTGACCATTCTAAACACGTTTTGTAAAAATAAATATGCAAGCAACACTATTCGCCATGTTTCCCTCAACGTGAAGTTTTAAAAAAAGCGCCAAACCCAGAATGAGGCTGGCTGAAGAAGGCAAGGAGGCCTACTCAATAGGTCTTCTCTGTTTACATCAATATGGCAGATATGATTGGTTAACAACAAAGTCAACAATGAGGACCTTTCGTGAAAATAGAGCAAACTTAATTATTTATAAAACGAAGAGCGGGCCTATGAATCAAAGCACCAGTCTGATGACAGTAAGGAACTGTATATTTACGCATAGTACCAGCCTAATTTCTATCATTCATTGGGTTTCATAGGAATACTAGTATGCTATGAGACAAGGTGTTTTCAGAGTCCGTTGTGTGGCTTTTCTGCTTCATAATGAGCACACTGTTTGTGGATTGCTTCTCATAATCGATACGCTGATATGATTCCAAGCATTTTGTGCATTGTGAGGTGCTACACAATACAGCTGCAATTGATTTCGCACCTGTGGTGAGGAAGAAGGGGTATGATTGTTGTTTTTTATGTTCACCCTCTTCGTTTTCGAACTACATCCTTGCTTGAATGCACTGTCATTATACTTTGGACTGTGAGGTTACAGTGCAGGTGCTGGTAGATGAAATCCAATAGAAGCGGAAAATCTGGCCTATGAAGGTTACAGAAAATACATTCAATCTGTCCATTTTCTACTAGAGGATGAGACTTAATCAACCTTTATTGACATTAGGTCGCTAAAACAAACAAAATTATGCGCATTGACGGCAAAGGCCTCTCCTTCATCGCAATGCTATTTGTGTACTTAGTAGGAAAATATATTAAATTCATGCTCATGGTTCGTAGCAATCTTGAAACTTATCAGCTTTGTATTTTCTTAAAAAAGTTGCACACTCGTCTTATCCAATTGACATGAATAGCTAAGTAATCACTGACTATTCATCCAGCTTTCACTATAATCAATGGTTTTACAATCAGTTTGCTTTTCACGTCAATATGTACATTGCGATTTAGGAAGCTTTTGCCAATACTGAAATGGGAATTAAGACATGCTGTTATTATTGGGCCCCTTCATAAGCAACACAATATGTGAAAGTTATTGCCTAGCAAAACTATTGAAAATAATTTTATTTTCTTAAAATTGAACTGTGCTTTAAAAATTCTTCGGTCTTTAGCCAGTCACAGTTTAAGAAAAGGAACTTCACATGGTAACTTTAACTGTACAAAACCGCATTTGAGCTAGAATATAATGTAAATTATGTACCACGGATTTTCGCGTGGTGATGTGTTTCGTACTCTTCACGACATACATCAACAATCTACATAGTAATAGCTATGATTACTTAGGCCAGATGTACATGCCATGCTTTCTATTGAATACGTTTGCAATTAACTCATTAGTCTACTCTTTAAATATGCCAACCCAACATTCTAACAATAAACCTGATTAGCATATATTATGCTCAGTTTTTCATGGTACACCTGCAAATTTAATGAAGTAATGGGAACTTTATTTTCAGGCAAACTCACGGAATATAATAGTTTTTAATTAAAAAAATTTTAGGTCAACTGACATATTAACGGGGAATTTTTTACAAGCAGCAATGCTTATGCAGAAGCATAATTTTGAAAAAAGTAATTATAGTCAGCATTTTCGCATATGTTATACTCCTAGCTTGTGTCAGTGCTATGCTTATATAAAAGAAAAGATCGAAATGATGATGCTGTTGAAATAAATGAAGATCTGTGTATTCTCTTTGCTTTTTTCTATTTTGAGTTTAAGCACTTTGGTTTCTTTCGTACATGACGTATGCAAACTAATGAAGTTAGGCGCAGTCAAATACTTTGATAGAAGGCCAAACTAGTCTTCAAGTACTTTCCTATTCAAACCAGAAGCTCCTTGGCCTATTTTCCACCTGTACTTTCCTTAAACCTCATGCTTGCGTAATCCGCTTTATTTACTTCTATTTTGTACAGGTTATATAGAGAGGCTACTGTTCAATAAAAAAGCAAGCGACAAATAATCCTCGTGCAACATCAAGATGGCCGTAGACGACAGCATCAACATACCGGAACGGAGAAGCTTTTTAAATTTCGCCATGACTATTTCCTGGATGCTAGCTTTATTATTTGGTGTTTGGGCAACTGGCTGTTACGGTTTAAGCTTTGCCTGGGTCATAATTGCCTCTGTTGGACTTGCTATGTTTTTTAAGACTAGAGCTGATAGGGCCACCCAACGCATTATTTCAAGAACGATTGCTAATGAAAAAGCAGCAGTAGCAATTTGTCCGGACTTGCCATCATGGGTGAATTTTCCTGATGTTGAGCGAGCTGAATGGGTAAATAAAATTCTCCATCAAATGTGGCCCTTTGTTGGAAAAGTGCTGGATAGATTCTTGCGGGAAAATATCGGTCCTGTTCTGCGTAAAAAGGTTCCTTCCACACTCAATGGAATACACTTCGATACCATACGGCTTGGTGATCTTCCACCACGGATTGGTGGGATCAAAGTACACACTGATAATTTGAAGCGTAGTGAAATCATGATGGATGTTGACATAATATACGCAGGAGATTCCAAAATTACTTTATCAACAAAGGGATTGAAAGTGGGTATAGAAGATCTGGAGCTACGTGGTACACTTCGTGTCCTGCTTTATCCTCTCATACCAGATGTACCATTGATTGGTGGGGTTGCGATGTACTTCATTAACAGACCCCGGGTTCAATTCGATTTAACAAATATGCTAAATGTGCTGGAGACACCTGGCGTGAGTTCGTTGTTAAGGAATATTATAGATGATGCAATAGCAAGTTTCATTGTTCTACCCAACAAAGTCGCCATCTCCCTTTCTGGTGTGTATTTCATATATGCTTTTTTAAACTTTTCTGTATGTATTCCAATTAAAATAACAAATACAAATGCTAAGACTGCAAAGTGAAGTAATGTGTCTTATTTAGTGCAGTAAATAAGAAGATCGGGATTATTCCAAAGTTTGTTTTCCATGCAAAATGTATAGTACATTAAAATCGAAAACTTTCGGACGATCAAACTTTCAAACAAAATCTTGTTCGAAAAGTTAATTGTCCGAAATACTTTTTAATCTGAAAGAGTTATCGTCCAAAAGTTTGTTTTTTAAACTAAATACTCATAAATGGCCAATTGGAAGCCTGTTAATCATCATTTGAACATATATTCTGCATTGTTCTTCGCATTGTTCTTCGCATTCTTCATCAAAACTTTCTTATAGCTCTTCCTCTTTAAACGAAGAGGGGCTTCTCTGATGATGTTGCCATTAATAAGCACGCTGAAAGACCAGAAAATTTGGGTTCCTAACAGAACCTCTTACTTCTTTCTCCATGTGCTGTGGCCAAAACACACGAAGCACTATCAAAGTGAGAATGTTTACAACACAGTTAAAAGTCCTGCATAGCCTTTGGGGACCACTCTAAGGTCCGAGGCATACTGTCTCTGCCCTATCTGGGTGGTCCTGATATGTATTCATCTTTCACACACTGCACGAGAAGGTGCTTCAGGTGTTTGTTCTATGGAAGTTTCAGGAAAGCTTTCCATGAGATCGCTACATGCACATTGGCTGATTGGGTTGTACTACTTCATGAGAACCCTGAAGTGATCGATGAGTTCTGTCAGTTGGTAGGGGTCAGAGAAGGAGGATCTTTTGCAAGAGCTAGATTACAAATTGAAGCAACTATTAATAAAACTATTTCAGCATTTGTTGTCGTTATAGCAAGTTTTGCTTTCGTCCAAAAATTCTATTTGTTTTTTCCGAAATTGCTAAAAAACAGTCCGAAAGTTTTTTGTCCGAAAGTTGTCAGTCCGAAAATTTTGAATTTTAATGTAAGTAGCTCAGATTATGATGGCTGTAGTTCTCCTTAATAATAATATTGGTAATAACAGAAACACACACACAC
>WIPJ01001466.1:630922-663714 GCA_018155075.1 Cassiopea andromeda
CACACACACAAACACATACATTTGTGGTAATTCAACAAAAAATTTTGCATTTTCCCCTCACCTCAGGGATGACATAATTCAATTGAGCGTGGGTTTACTGATAAATAAAAGCATTGGACTTTTGCAATTAAATAAAATCATGATTACTTACCTCAGGGTCCAGGTTGATCTAGAATTATCAGATTACTCCTTCCATGCCTGTACTACAGTAGTGTCCCGCTATAAAAGCATGAATTCATGAAACTCAGACGCTGATTCTCAAAATAACAACCTCTTTTATAAGAAACAGGTGAATGTTTTAAAGAATGCTTGTTTCTTTTCAAAACATTTTTGTATGCATTAACCCTTTGGAGAGCATAACAATGCATAAATGCTGCGTAAACATATTTGCCTTTCGTACTATAACAATCAGTCTATGCAATACTTATCATCATCATTCTGTGCTATGCTTGGCTACCATGAATCTCAATTTTTCACGGTTCCAAGTGCTCGAAATTGTTTGCGTTGGCTTGTCTTTTCATAACCATACTGTCATACGGTCAAACATCTTATCTATCTGTCTACTCTTGGTTCCTTTTCCATCAATTTTTCCTGTCGTCACTAAATGTTCCAATTCTCTTCTTCTAATCCTGTATCCAAAGAGCACCACTTGTCTCTTCCTTGCTTCTTTAACTAGTAACGTTATTGCTCCTGTCCTTTCAAGCAATTCTTCATTTCTAAAATTGTCCACATACGAAATTTGCAGTATTCTGCGAAGAAATCACATCTCAGTCGGCCTTAGTCGATTTTCTATCTCCTTACTGATAGTCCATGCTTCACAGCCATATATCAATACTTGCAATATGTAGCAGTCAAGTACCCTTCTGCGAACTTTCATTGACATACTTTGGTTAATATGCAATACTACTAAGCTGATTAATGGTGTATCACGGTTTTTGTAATTAGAAACTTGTCCCTTATTTGGAGCTTATATCTCCTTTTATAAGAAACACACCAGACCTGAAATTGAAAAAGCTGTTACTTATATGCGGGACAATACTGTACTGAATTATGATTGTTTCTCGTATTCTAGGAACAGTTAATAAAGGTGAACTAAAGAATCGTCTTCCTGATGGTGTGCTGAGAATTAAGGTGGTGGAGGGCTCTGACCTGGAAGCAAAAGATATCAAGTTTCTGGGCAACAGTGGAAGTTCTGATCCGTATGTGACGCTAACCATTGGGGCGGAAAAGTTCTCTACAAGTATTAAACAGTCAACACTGAATCCTGTGTGGAATGAGACGTTTGAGTTGCTGCTGGAAGAAAGCAGGAACAGGAATGTTGATGTGACAGTGTTTGATCGAGATCGCCTACCATCCCGGGATGAAAGTCTTGGGAGGCAATGTTGGTCACTTGGCAAGCTAATTGAGACCAGATATCAAGATGTTTGGGTGGGGCTGGACGATGCCAAGTCAGGAAAAATTCACTTGCAGATGACGTGGTGTACGCTGAACAGCAATCCAGAGAGTATCAAGAAAGCGCGTGGCACAACTCCTACAAAGAAAAGTACATTAGCCAAGGCAGTATTGATGGTGCATATCGATTCCGCTTCAAATCTACCGAGGACTCGTCACTCCCATTCCGCCTGCAGTCCGGTATGCAAAGTGATTGTGGGCAATCAAACTCAGAAAACGCACAAACTAAACGATACAATAGATCCCATATGGGAACAGTCTCTAGGTTTCCTAGTCCGTGAACCGGAACAGCAAGATATTAAATTTCAATTGTGGGACCATAAGAAGGACCGCTTGCTTGGCTCGCTTTCATTCAAGATCAGAAATCTTCTTGATATTGCTAATATGAGTTTAAAACAGACTTTTTCACTTGATGACTGCAGCTCTAACGCGAAGTTGACAGCAAACCTAACACTCATGGGTCTAAATGAGCCAAAGATCAATCTGGAAGATGAGGATGTTCTTGAAATCAGCAGAATGAAATCGGGTGAGAAGCAGGGTGAATTTCGAAATGGAGACAAATCAAGTAATGAAGATGACAGCCCCGAAAATTCACGCAGAGTCAAAACGGAAAGCAGTAGTCCATCAAATGGTAGTCCACCAAATGTCAGCTTTGATGAGGTTTTTAATGAAGCCAACGACTTCTCCCAGTCATCACTCAATCGAACGGGTTCAGGAAAAAATGATAGCAATAAATCCAAGCTCGGAACATTCATGCGGAAAGCTAAGATCTTTAGTAGCACAGCGGCACTGAATGACGATTTCAAAGGAACGACACCACAAGGAGAGATAAAGGTTGCAATTGTGTACAAGGCTGTCCTAAAACGGTTGGTAATTGGCGTGTTTGAAGCTCGACTATTTGACAATGGAAGACATCAAGAGGAGAACAATAACATAAATCCATACGTTAGAATTTACTTGCTTCCTGATCGATCACGCAGTACGCGTCTCTGTACTGATGTCGTAAAGCATACAACCAACCCTGAATTCAGCGAAACACTTTGGTATGGCATTGACTCGCTTGAGAAATGCCAGGAAAGGAAACTGGATTTGATGCTGAAATCAGAAACTGCAATGCTGAAGCGCACGAAGCGTGCACGTTACATATTAGGGCGTGCCATTATAGATCTCTCTAAAGAAGACCTGGATAGTGACGAACCAGTGTGGAAAACACTGTATAAAGTTGAGGATGATTGACTGCATGGTCGTGTGAGCTGCTGCTCATTGTTCACGACTAACTCATCTCGTTAGGGAAACTTTGTGCTGAGTTGTATACGTACCGTAAAATCCCAAATACAAGCCCTGGGCTTATAGAGGTTCGTAAGTATTTTACTGGGCTTATATACGGGGGCTTATATTTGGAGGGCTTTTTCGGCTAACAGGTGACTTGTGCATGCCAGAAAATATACCATTCGGTGTCTAATCAGAGAGACCAGTAGCAACTTAAAATGCGTAAAGCTTCGCTAATGGACAAAAGTAAATTTAGAGGTTCTATATATGCTCTGCCCATATTCATTCATTATCATAACTATACAAATAGAATCCCAAATATAAGGCCAGGGCTTATATTCGGAAGGATATTTGAGTTAGCTTACAGGATTCATATTCGGGAATTTACGGCATTTGCTTGTTAGAAATAAGAGTAGAGATTAGTTCCTTAGGCCGGTGCTCTCCGTCCAACGGGCTGCGGCACGGTGCCTGTCCGTAGCTCAGTTGGCACCGGTCCGCACAAGGAATATTTTTATTACTACTAACGTCAGTCGCCGTGTCGGAACTTAGCATCGTAGTGAAAACGTACACTCCCTCAATTTTGCTTGGTGGAATGAACTTTCTACGCCCATTCAGCGGGCCGCGGTAATAACGTCGAACATTGACCGGTCCGCGGAGGCAAAAAAGTTGGGACCACTGCTTTAATAGACTAGGATTTTCCAGTTGAATATTTTTATCGGTATCTTGTAAAGAAACTGAAGTACACGCAACGAAGACACATGTGATGAAGATAAAACAAGCTGGAAGAGAAGCACGAAGCACAATATATCTTTGAAGAAACACCACCTTTAGCTTGAAAAGCAAACCCTACTTTTATACGTATGAGTTTCAAAGGTTCTTCTTTCTTAGTTTAAATGCGGATTACAGTTTACTATGTCACATGACTAAATGATGAATGGAAGCTGGGAAGGTCGTCCTAAGGTGTTCAAAAAAAGTCAACGCGCAAACTGATAGCCTGTCAGTTTAAAATTCAGCTTCAAGCTGTGTTTTAGGTAAGGAAGCAATGATATCCTAAACATACAAGCAAAGTTGAGAAATAGAACGAATATTAATTAAAATTAAATGAACTTATTGAACAAAAAGTACATGTACATTCAGCATAAACTTAACGTACCTGTTGAAGATACCGCGGACTGCCCCAAATGTTAAGCCGTTGAAGTTTAAACCCAATCATAGGCCAGGGAATCTACTGCCATGCGCGAGACATGCACTATCCCATTGGACTTCCCACAATCAAGCAAACTGAAAACAGGCCTTCTACGCATGCTCTTAGATTCCTTTTGGGGAATGACCGCTAGATTCTCTTTGGGGAATGACCGCTAGATTCTCTTTGGGGAATGACCGCTAGCGCTTAAACTTGAATGATTCGTATCCCCAACAAGTACCACAAGGTGTAACTATAACTTGCAAAGGCGTAAAAAGATTGATTTGTTGAACAATACACTAAGATATCAAAGGTTTTATAGAAGAAATTAGAAGGAATATGATAGAATAATCTAGCTTCAGTTTTCTATTCTATCATTATACAGTTTGGGCGTTGGAGCAGATACAATCTGAGAAAATATCGCCCAGATTGAACGTCCGGAGTTTTTGAAGTCAGCGCAGCAAAAATAATAATTAGAAATATTCTAGTTAATTGCATTCCGGAAAAAAGAAGGTACATTAGGCCGAAAAGGGTCTCAACACAAGTGCAATGAAATCTGATTGAGGTAGTACCAGTGTTCGAAAATTTCGAATTTAAAAAGTTCTACTGTGTTCCATGCTCGAATGCCGCAACGAGCTGACGGTTGATTATAGTTGCAGGACGAACACTTGAAAAGTGATAGGGCATTCATCATGGTAATAACGGGGCAGGTATCTGATGATAAGTTGCTTGAGGTCGTCAGTGCAATTAACATATTTGATGTAAAAGGAGATGGCACTCTGCCTTTAACAAGTGTCATTGACTGCCTTCGGTCATTGGGCCTAAATCCATTGAGCAGTGATGTAAAGAAAATAGTAGATGACTTGTCAAACAATGGTCGCAACGTAGATATTGACATAGATCAATTTATGCCCATATACCAGTACTTTCTGCGCAAGAGGAAACCGACGTTTAATGAGGTTTGTGAAGGCTTAAAGACATTGCACGACGAAGCATGTTCTGGTGAGTCTTACTTTCTGCTTTTGGTAGGCTAGACTGCATAGGTCTGGGGAGGCAATGGATGTAGATGTCGATTGCACAGTAGAACAACTCTATATACAACCTCAGTGAGTTTTAGGGGGGCTGGGCCTACACATGTGTGTATAACGTTGTTATACACGTTTTTTTTATAAGAAATCCATTATTTTGCCTGAGCCTCGATTTTCTTGACTTTTCCCGAAATTGAGCCTCAGATTTTCTTAGATTTTTCTTAACCTTTTCTGAAATAAACTAGCCAAAATGGTTTACACTTTCGTTAATGATATTGTATACTTGAGTTTCGTTTGCAATTACGACGAAATCCCGATTTTTGGCCTATAAAAACACTTAATTGTGGAAATTGAGCCTCGTGACTTTCTTACGATTTTCTTAAGATTTTGACGATTTGAGCCTCATTTTCTTATAAACTTTTTTCTTATAAAAAAAAACTTGTAAACATATTGTCAACCAATGTGATTTAAGATCTAGCTATTTGAAATCTTAGCAGCCCTTCGCTAAAAAGATTCGACGATGAGTAGTTTTCAAACAACATCACGAAATTTAACAATAACTTAAAGCCAAAAACATGGCGACCTATACCACCGTACCCTCTCAAGAAATAAGTTAAAATCAATAAAAGTCTGCTGCTGCTCAAAACTTTTTCACGCAGCATTAAAATTAGCTACAGGCGCGTAACTAGGGAGGGGTCCTGGGGCCTAGACCCTTGCAGCATAGGCATCAAATCTTGATTGGCTGGCAAAGAAACCACCATCGAAGGATTCCTACCCATAGCGTTGTGAGAATTCGTCCGAAAAACATCGGGAAGCGTGTTTTGGTGGTAAAAGGTGTACCATCTTTGCGAAGAAACTGATAACACATAGTTTCGAATAATTGAAAAATATTTTGCAATCATGTTCAGAATACTTCAATTCACATTTCCAGAAGGAGCAATTTTTACATCTTAGGTAGATCAAAATTTATCGACATTAAAAGAAAAGATGGATGTCAAAATTTGACGCCTATGCTGACACTTGCCCTTTTCATCAAATGAACAAGTGCACTTTTTGTAGTGCCCTCTGTGTTTCATTTCATTTTGAATTCTTTATACAGGGCCAAGTTACAGAAGTCTGATTTACACACTGCCCTGTTAACATAGAAAAGCTAATTACAATATACCTCTAAGTACAATAATAATATATGGACAAATAAAAGCTAAACCCTACACAAAATGAAGAAAATATATGGAAATAAGAAAACAAAAAAAAGAAGATAAAAGCTCTTGCCTGTTTAGTCTATGTAATTGTGAAAATCACCTTGAATTAAATTTACTGTTTTATTGAATCCTATATCAGAAAAGGCGTTTCCCCAAGATGGAAAAGGCGTGATTTTGAAAATTTTCCGGGGGCTTAGCCCCGGCCCATTTTTCCTTTCACTCTTGTGATGAGAAATAGCAATAAGAATGATTGGCATTCAGAGTAACGATATCAGTAAACCTCCCGCATTATTTCCTCTACTTATGAATCAGAAAAACAATATTCACAAGCCGTATCTTCTTTTAAAAAGTTTTGATGCGCCGTTTTCGTAGACTGGACCCCGGCCCTCGGAAAATCCTAGTTGCGCGTCTGAGATACTGTTTGAAAAGAACATTCCTAGCTGCCTTGCCAAAGGTTGCTTCACTAGCATGTATCGTCCAGCAAGCACTGCAATAACTCAGTCTCAAGATTCGTGTGATCCTTCCTAATGAGATCGCTAACTTCACGTCAGACTATTGTAAGTAGAATTGGCCTCCTTTGTTAAAACCTTCGCAAACTTAGGTGTTCAATTGCTTTTTGAGCTTCTATCACGAATCTGTCGCGAACAGATTTCCTACCAAAGTGACGGAAAAATGAACTGAAAAGTTAAACAAATTTTGAGCGTGGCTTTAAACTTGTAACGCATCTAAAGTCAATTTGAGAAACACGGAAAAATAAAAACCAAGCTCGCATCAATGGTGGCGCCAAAGTAAGATGGGGAGGGGGGACTGTGGAACATATCTCTCAAAGTTCCCTCTAACATCGATTTTCTAGCTTGTATAGATTCGACGAGAAAATGTTAAGGTTGATGTGAGGGACCTTCTAGCAATATCATATTAGTTTGATATCATTGCTCTTTCCCACGCTTTCTTCGCGTCTTTTATTGCACACGATATTGTACTGAAATTGTAAGATTGTAACTCTCATGCAATAAAATGGGTGCGACCATCAAAGACCCTGGCCCGATTAAATCCCCTCCCCCAGGTTTTGGTGGCTGGCGCCGCCCCTGCTCCATATTAACTAATTTCACGACATGACTTAGTTTAGCAACTTGTTTCACTCTATGCAATCATCAACTGCAAAATTTTGTCTTCCTAGAGGGTGGAATGCCAGCACATGATTTGGGAGTTGCACTAACTTGCTTCGGAGACAGGCTAACTACCACAGAGTGCGAAACCATACTAAGCCAAGTAGCTGATAAGAATGGACTAGTGAACATTGCAAAGCTGGTCGAACTGGTAATGGGTGACGATGCAGGTGGTGCCAGCGGCAAACGGAGCAGTCTACAAGAAACAGGATTCAAAAGCCTAAGCAGAATAAAAGAAAGTCTGATGGGCTAAACATGTCAGTAAAAATTCAACATCTGGCCTGGCCATCGGAAAAAGTCTTCTTTAGTTAATGAAATCGCACAAGAACTGTCAGTTTCTCTGCGTATGCTAGGCCTAGCTATTAAGCTGTTGCAGATATCTTAACTTTTCTTCAGCGGTGCTTACATTAAATGAAATTCCATATAAGAAACATGTCACGATTTCTTATTGCAAGTTTCTGTTCATTGCATAAAGCGAATGGATCAGAGACTGTTGAATAAAAAGGATGCGCTAGAACGGCAACTTCTGCGGGTTAGGGTCAAAAAGTACAAACAAAAACAATCTCAATGAAACATAAGAATTCGCATTCTACGTAAAGACAACAAGCTCCTCTTTGGGTCCTCTATAATTTCACATATACAAAGAACTTTCAATGACAAAATTCTACAGTTTCTTATGTGATGAATGGCACGAGCTAATTTTCATGAAAATTCAAAGAAGGACTTGCGAATCAGAAAGCTTGAAAAACCTTAAATGGCCCATAATTTCAATGTGGTTTTCAGATGAACACTAAATCTAGGACGACCGAGCAGGCCCCTTCTTGGAAATGTGGATCTCAGATTATTCTCTGTTGCAAATGAAATTCAAGCTCCTGCCACAAGACCCAACATTTCACTTAACAACATGCTGGTAGAAATGATGCGTATTTTGACCAATATTGGGGGGTCACTTAACGTAAATCCTTGAACTAGCCCCCAGGGTGTTTCATTATTTTCTGATTTTTGCATGGGGTGTATTCGAAGGGGGCATAAAATCTTTCTTGGTAGTTGGTCATGTGCCAAATGAAATTTTTCAACTGATAAACTATTTCTTCGATGCTACACATACAAGCAATAGGATATTTTCGTTAATTACTTTTCTTTCCTAGCTCTATAAAGCACTAACAGACTCTCAAATAGGTACAGCCACATGCTTGAGTGGGGTGCTTATTCTAGGGGGCTAATTAACAATTTTTAGCTCTATGGTGGGTGCTTATTCGAGGGGGGGGGGCTAATTCGAGGATTCACGGCAACACCGGTGCTCTCCATGTTGGGTCGCTTGAATGTGACCTAACATGTCACTCTGCTATGGAATAATTATGCAAAAGTCATCAAAGGAAAGCATAACTGAGATATATAGCAAAAGTGTCAAACATACGGCCCGCCAAGGCCTTCAATGCGGCCCCGAAAGAACTTTGAATAAACAAAAACCCTGCGATGTTTTTTTTATCTGTACTAGCTGGCATTTACAAGCTTGGTTCATCAACTTTTCGCCATTATCTAGTGTGTCAGGTAGGGTACATGTGATGAGTGTTGTACACTTTTAGGTCTTTACTGCCTAGTCCTCTTGAACCCGGTCAAGAGGACTAGGCCTGCGTGACATCATGTTGTGCCTTATATGGCCCCTATTCCAAACTGAGTTTGACACCCTTGATTAAGAGTGTTGTCTCCAATGAGATAAATTTCATTGGTTGTCTCCTATAATAATATAGGCCTATAGTTGCTATGGTACGAAAACAAACGATTGGAATGTACGAACATAAACTGACGTGGCAAGATCAACCATGAAAAACCTACTCTTTCAATTTATCCACAAAATACTATTCCTCTACTCACTATTCCTAGCAAAAGCTCCTCTTGATCATAAAGTCTGAATTAGCAAGATGGTAATTCTTAAAGAAAGCACATCATTCATTAAAGGAACAAAAAGAGGTCAAAATTTAATATTCAGTTTGATTAAAAGCAGCCCATTCAAATATGAAGAAGTCTAAATTATTCAAGCAGCTTTTGGCTTTATTTATGCAAACTTTCAAACGCAATTTGGAGAAGCATAAGCAAAAACACTAATATTAAACAATTCTGGCTTGAAATGAAATTCACATAATCTAAACCACAGTGATCAAGAATAGGACTCATCACCAATTACATGTGTAACTTCACCAATCATATGGGTGCACTTTCTTCAAAATATTGTCCAAAATGTTCCGCAAATAAGCCCGCATGTGAACAGAGAGTGAATCAAATAAATTCTACACCGAGGATTAACAAGCATTATTCAAAATTCGCTTACTATTTCACATACCATAAAACAAAATAGAGAGATATATTCAGACAGACAGAATTTAATGAGTTGGGCTATTGGGCAAATATTGTTGAACGTGTACAAAACTTTTGACGGGGAGGGGGAAATGAGTCAGTTCAGCACAAATCAGGCCCTACTCTATACTTGCCTGAATAATTCTCTACATACACATGCCAGTGCTATGCCTGTGTGAATTATAGACAAATCTACATACTAATTACGCCCAGTTTGGCGTTGAAGATAATGTTTGTCCACGACTGTTCCAAAGTTTGTCTCCAACAATATATAGCACTGCTATACTACCACCAAGGGCACTGGCGAAGCCAATTGCACGTACACCAGCTACAAATGGAAGATACATGAAATCTGAAGTGGACAGAATCTTATAGAACATTGAATGACAGCAGCTAAGAGCAAACAATACAAAGAACCTCACTGTATGCACAAACATATTTTCAGTGGCATCCATGAGATTATAGCTCTGTAGTTCCCAGAGAAGCACAGAAATGGAACAAATTGCTTGCACTAACAAATTACAGGGTGTTCAATTAAAGGCACTTGATTAAGCACGATTGATCAAGTCCCTAACATGTTTCAGGTGCTCGGGCTATGGGTCTCCTGGATATTTTTCACAGAGAGGCCTGAAATTTGGGATAAAGAGCTGTCTATAGGATTATATGCTTAGTTGCAGTAGTGAAGGAGTTAATACAAAGAACACAAAATCAGTCAATGCCCAAAAGAAATCGGTGCAGCAATGTTAATATGCATGAGCACCCTTGTCTGCAAAAGTAATTGCTGTTAATGATTTGGCATTGCAAAGATTTGTGCATCTGAAATAAGAGTTTTTTTGTTGCTGAAGCATGTTAAATGTCTCACTTAAGATAAAGTAGGATAAAGCAGAAATATGAAAACAAATGGTGACAGTTACTACTGCCAGGCCTTGAAATAAGCAAATGCTAGGCACTTCATTGATCAAGCTCATCAATTCACCAACATTGTTTGAATAAATTCATCAACTATAAAAATAAGGGCTTTTCTAGGACTTTTCAGGGCAAATTTTGCTATTTTCAAGAACAATAATAGTAAGCAAAATATATATTGTAAAAACAATGAAACACAAACAGTTTTGCATTTATTCTTGCCCAATATACCATGAAATGTTTGTTTATTTAAGTCTCAAGCAAAAAACACACAAAAGCACAAGGTTTGAAGAAGTTATGGTTCAACATTCACTCCCAGGTCACCCTGATCAATTTTCTTTATTCAAATGAGGTTCTGGGCACCAGATTGGATTGTTCACAAAACACAGCTCAATGAACAACTACTTTACTAATAATTCACTAAAAGTTATAGAGATGTTCAGAATCAAGGACAATTTCATATACCACAAAGACTTTTGCCTCATATTAAAGGACTTTTCAAGGAAAATCTAAATTCAAGTCCTTTTCAAGGCAAACATAAATTTTGAAGAACTTTTCAAGATGTTACAAACCATGATTAAAGCACTTGATCAAACTCTTACAATATTTTTGCAGTGGTATGCTGGTTGGAGTGTGGGCATGTACCCCCTGAAAACAATTGTTAAGGTGTGCTCAAGGTAGTACATGCCCACAAATACTAAAATAAAGCACACAATATTCTAGCATATTCCTTGAGATGAAAAGGAACTTCATCCACAAATTGCTTATACAAAAGTAAATATGCGGAGCAGTGCATTTGATTTAGTGCCATGACAAAATGAAATTTGTTCTACACATTTTGCTCATGATGTGACTCTATGCACACAAACTTCCAATATCAAAGCAGAGATGGAAAGGACATTTATTGTCTTATAGATATTCAAGGAAGATTTAGGCAAAATCTTTCTCTTAATTGCAGATCTTCAATGTAAACAATTGAAAATTCTGGGAGCTTGAATAGTCAGTAGGATTTGTGAGGTGAGTGTGGAGGCACTTACACTTGATCAAGCACCTCTCGTTTCAAGGCCTGACTACTGTTGCAGTTGCAACAATGAAGTTCCACTTTGGCACGTGAGATTGTGTAATTTATAATTGGGTGATTTTTCAATAGTGTTGGGGATTTTGCACATATGTGAACATTCATAAATGCCATCACATTGTGTCTTTAGGCATGGACTGCAAATACAAAATAAAAACCCAGATATGTTAACAAAATGGCCACATATAGAGACTGTAATGGTACTGACTTTAATGATTCATATTCACAGACCCTTGTAATATATTTGAGCTAATTAAGACTTCTATGTTTGAATTATCCATTGTTTCAAAAGACAAAACATAATATAATGCATTAGATTTTTTATTAGAAAAACTGTTTTGTACAATAACAGGCTTCCAATTTTGATTAAAGTTAAATGTGTTTCATTTGATCAAAATGGGATGAAAATGCAAGCTCCTTAAAACCCTCCTTCCACAATACAATGTAGTACAACCACAATTAAATATTGTATGTATGAAAGGGAGAATGGGGATCTAATTCAACTGCCATTAAACAATTTCTTACCAGTTGCTCTGAATAATGCTCCAGTTGTAACAGCAGCTGCTACTGAATTGTACATATCCTCGGTTCCTCTTGCCTTCTCTATAGCTGTATTCACACTGCAGTACATGAGAGCTGCCAAAGATCATTATGTTTTTTAATATTTTTGAACAACTCTTCAAAGACTAATTTCTAAACTAAATACAAAACATTGTATGCAAATCAAGATGTGACACAACATAGTAATCATCACCCTCTTTGATAACAAGAAGAAAGAATCTGTTGCCAGGCCCAGAAATTGTATCTTCTTAAAGGGCCATTCCATATGTTCTGGATGGGACACAATGGACTTTTTTGCTTGCCATGTGAAAGTGAAGCATTATTTTGAATGATTGATATATGCTGGATGTTGGTTAATAGTAAGCAAAGGACAATGAAATATACTTGAAAGGAGTTGATTAAAGGGTGATGTGTGGCTATTCAAAATAAATGTATTCTGGGTTGGATACTTTATTTAATTTATAATTGCCCTCCTAGGCTAATTTGTGTAAGCAATGAGCCCTTTTTGTGATACTTTCTCACAAAGGGGTCTTGATACTACATTTTGGAACATTGGTTTTTTAAATATTGCTCATTTGGTAATAATAACCAATCTACAATAATAGTCCTGTACTGCGAAAATACATAATCTTGAACAAGATACTTTTCTCTGGTCACATTATAAGAAAGGGGAGGCATGGAAAGGTGCATTACAGAGGAAAGGTTGAAGGTAAGAGAAGATGAGGAAGGCCACTGGCATCATGGGCAAGTGAGATTTTGAACATGGTTGGACAGGAGCGCATTGAGTGCTAACTGACTTAAGAAGAAGACAATACATGTTTTTTTATAAGAAAAAAGTTTATAAGAAAATGAGGCTCAAATCGTCAAAATCTCAAGAAAATCATAAGACAATCAAGAGGCTCACTTTCCAAAATTAAGTGTTTTTGTAGGCAAAAAATCAGTATTTCATCATTATTGCATTCAAAATGTTAAAGATGGAATTCAAATTCATGAATACAATATTATTTACGATAGTGTAAATCACTCTAGCCAGGTTATTTCAATAAAAGTTAAGAAAATCTCAGGCTCAATTTTGGGAAAAGTTAAGAAAATTGATGCTCAAGCAAAATAATGATTTCTTATAAAAAAATGTGTAACACACATCACTAAAAGTAGCCAGTTTAATATTGGCTGCTTCACATTGCGTATAAGTATGAATGATATGTATTGATATATAAATGCTTAATGTGAGGCAAATCCTCTTGATCATTGTTGATTATTGCAAAGTCATCTTGAAAATGGTCAATTATTGCTACCTGTGGGTCATTGTTTTCTGTGACTTTGTCACAAATCATAAAACCCGCCAAGTGTCCACCACTGGTTCCAAGGCAAATTAAAATTCACGCAAAGAGCCTAACTAAAGAAAGAATCTCATGCGAGGGGGCCCATGTGAAAATCCTCCCATAGGTGCCGTATACCGCAATTCTTAAATGTAGTTAATCAGCACCTATTTGATTTAATAGACTTCATCTACATTCACCTACTTCATATGATGGGTACTGCTGCTGTTCTATATTTGAAAAATACAGCTCAAAACTTCTTTGCAACAATGTCTAAATACCATTGGATTCAGCTGATTATACTAGGCTAGCATGAAATGCAACTGTCTTACCTAGAACACCTAAGCTGTTGGCAAGGAAGGGGCCTCTTCTTGTCATTCCATTTAAGACACTATTCAATCTCAGCTTCATTGTCCTTCCATCTGGGTTTCGAAGGCCTTCATAGAGACCCCAAGTTCCACCAATAGTCAATCCTAAGATAATATAACAGATAAAGGATTTAAAACATTGTTTAACTTTACTAACAACCCAAATCAGCCATATGTGCACTTCAAGGTGAAACCATTGACTTAACTTGATTACTAGAATGGCTTAGCACTTAACTTCTGACAGATTACTACCACATGGGTACAATGTATACCAAATAGTGTATTTGGCCAAAATATCTTTTGCTTATATTAAACAGATATAAAACATTATACATAGAAAAGACAAAAACACAACATAGAAAAACGGCTAAAATTTACTAAAAAATATATAATCATAGCACCTTACCAGTCATATAAGAGCCACCAATACTTGAGAACATTCTCTCTCCCCATCCTCGTTTCTTTTGAGAATCAGTTGCAAATACAAACTCTGCACCACCATCCTTCAAATCAAATCAAAAACAAGATAAAGGTTTGCAATATGCTATTTAAAGTGTCAATAAGAAGACATTAAACAAACATGTTACAATATATTATGCTGGAAAGTTTTAGTGTCAACCAAGTAACACTTATTTGCCTCATTAAAGAACCATGTAATTTTTTATCTTTAATTTGACTTTTCAAATATTTACATAAGACATGACACCTATGTTGATGGTAAAAATCACATTTTCTTTCTATCAATTAGTGAATGGCCACTTTCCAACAACTGTGACACCTTCTTTCAATCTAATGCCATTCAGTGAAAGTAAAACTTTTTTGGCAATATCTAAAACAACATGTAGATGGTTGTATTTTTAGTTGGAAGTAAAAAATTGTTAGCAGAATCAAGATTAAATTTCATTACCTGATTCAAATATGATGGGTCAATATTTAAGTATGGTGAAAGGCTCCCACCAGATGAATGAACTGTTGATGAAAAATTCACACAATTACAAATGTTGACTGCTTTCTAACAATAAAAGTCATCAGCTAAGAAGACAGTGATATAAGCCTATTTCATTTGGACAATGGCTTATGAAATAAAATCTCTTCTATGGAAACTGCATCTATATCTACATGTGCAAATGCTCTGGCTGCCTCCCATTTCTCCTTTTTCATTTGAGCATAAAGAAAATATATCTCCAAAACTAAAGTCATCCAGTGCTCATGCTGGCAATTAAATTGCATAATAAACAGAAAGGAGACAAACACTCAATAGTCAGCTCTCGTCATAAGGAAAATATCATGTGTGTTGTCAACCACGCGCATATCTTTCATGCATGTGATTCACACTCTGGGGCTGTGCAAGAATTATGTCACTCTAAATTGGCATTTTTGAACCACCCACCCCCCTTATCATCACACTCTGTCACACTTGTACACAAGACCCTCTTGCATTGTGCCATACTTAGAATAAACTCCCCCTTCCCTTGATTCAAAACAACTTTTCAACATAGTGAAAGGATATGGGAAGAAGAAAAAAAGTCTCATTTGTTACGCAAAATATAAAAAGTTGAATTTAGCACTAGACCACTAAAGTGTCCTAAACATTGCATGTCCCATCTAAAATCTCCCATACAAAATTACAAAGTAAGCTGGGACAGGGATAGATAAAAACTAGAAAGCATAGTTTCTTTCAAAATCCTTATTCATTTAGACTGTGTACTGAGTGATGGCCTTCTTTCATTATGAAAAACATCTCAATATTAATGTTTTTACCAAACAGTTACAAACTTGACTTGAGCACCACCCAACCCCTAATTTACCGTAATGGAGAATCATGAAAAATGTGTAGAATTACCCACCCCCAAGGCATGACATAATTATTGAATAGCCCCTTACTTATCTGGCTTCCTTCAGATTGTTAATAAGGAATTTACAAAACTACAATAGTAACTGCAATAACAACATATTCTGCTTTACTTTTAGAATAAAGTACCAGTAAGCTCCTTATTTTTCATACAAATTAGTTCACATGGGATAAAAATATGATAGAATACTCCAGAAATGTGACAAAAAAGCAGCCAAGCTATTTTCCTTCAACCTGAGAATTTCTGTCACTTTTAATGGTATGATGCATTTATAAAGAATCAAAGTATTCTGATTGCATTTTGAAACTACTACTTACTACAAAATGTGATTAAAATGAGTTATAAACTGCTTATATGTGAGACCATGAAACTCTGCTTTAATTGCACAACTAGAAAATCTGATTAGTGTCATTATCACACATCAAATTGAAGGAGGTTTCCATTGGCTTTGAAAAATGTGAAACAGGTGACAAATAGGGAGGATTAATTGGCACTGTTTGTAGGAAACTTGATTAGGTTCTGATTGGCATTTGCTTGTATACTAATGGTATAAATTACACAATTCAGATTTTGCAATATTTAAATACTTTCTAGTTGTTTTGCTAATATGATAGAGTGCGTCTAAATTCCTTTTGTCAAATCCCCCATGTAAAGAGAAAATATTTTGTGCCCCACTCAAAATAAGTAAGATCATTATATATAAACATTTTGTAAGTACATCTACTACCAGAGCCACACGCAACCCCCTTGCATCACATCATGCCCCTCATAGGGGCGTACTCCACTTTTTGAAAAGCATTGACATAATAGGATTAAGCTCACATCTTACATATCAAAAATCCTGTTAGATTGATGTTGCCATGTTTTAAAAGAACTTTATTATTTTCACATGAATCATTTTTTATGTCTCCTTTTATATAATTAACAGCATCTAATGCTAGATGTGAACTCCTGAAAAATTTAGGAAATTTAGAATTTCTTGTTCAACTTTATAATTTAGGATTTTCAAGAGAAAAGGAAAAATTTTAGGACATTTAAGATTTTAGGACCAACTGGGAGACCTGTCTATTGAGTAGACATGTTTTCATAAGATGAAAGTGCACAAAAAAATAGGGACAGGCAAAACATGGACCCTTGGTCCCCTACTTTCAACAAGAATTAGCCAACTCAATTGTATCTGGGGGCACTTTGCCACCTTCCCTTCTAATAGCTGCTGCTGCATGATATATATTAGTTTTTCAGCACTTACACTATATTTTATCAACTTCTAGCCCTACATACTTGCAAAGTGTAGCTATGCGAAAGCATGTTTATCCATGCATCACTGAATCTGTACCCATGTGAATAATGAAGTAGCATCCAATGCTTTGATAGTAATAGGGTTCCCACTCTTCTTTCATCAATTATGTTCTGGATATTTAGGAGAATTTAGATATCTTTGTCATTTTTCTAGGAGGTTTTACAGATTCCAGAGAAATTTGGTACGCATTGAGGTAAGTTTTTTGTAAAATAATGGATAACTAGTCACTCAGATGACATGATATAAATGGGGTAAATGGCTGTCATGCATTTGGTGTAGCAGAAAAAATCATTATGCCCTATTAAACAAATAATACATTCACAGTAAAATTTGAGAGAATTGATGATTAGATCATCTTTACTATGAAAGACTATCACAAAATAATTTACTAAGCATCAAAACTGCTGAAAAGAAATTCAACTTATGAAAAATTTAGGAGAACTTTTGGAGAACAGCAAAATCTTCCTGAAATTTTAGGATTTTTATGTCTTTTTATGATAGTTCTCTTTTTTCTAGTACATTTTAAACACTTTTAGTAAGCGTGGGAACCGTAATTTACACTGCTAACTTACTTGCACTTATGGGACGGACTAGCTTTTTATCGGACTAGCCATTATTTCACTCATATAGGCCATCGGTGAGGTGTTATTATACAAGCAAGTTTGTTCAACTTTACTAAAATATTCAAGCTTATTGCGGATACACCGTCAATCTTGTGCTATCACGTGTATTACCTACTTGTATAGTTAATAGCCACTATCACGATAACAAAATTCTTTGAAACGCATGACATCACAGCTTGCGCGAGATGGGGTTCAATCAAGATCAGGCGAAAATGCCAAATACTCACGTGAGATATTTAGAGAATTATCGTACTCTCCATCTTGAGGGTTGAACATTTTCCAAGTTTGCTGTATTTTGATCTGGCCTAGCTAAAATCGGCGTGCCCTTGCACGGTAATATGTAAAGTAAACTAGTTTCTTTCTATCGACGCGAATCGGTAATAAGTATCAACCAAAGACTCCTCCTTATTTATGCAAGTCAAAAATGCATCCTCTAAGAGCTTTACTGGCTTCTCCAAGCCACTCCGACAAAATACTTGCTCCCACTTTCGCATAAAACGCTCAAAGGACAGAGTAATCTATCTTTCGCTGTTACGCATTAACACGAGGCTTACGCAATTAAATCATGCCCTCTTTATCAATTATTCCAGCCTCTTTCCAGAGTTTCCTACGCAGGATCACAGCCAAGCTGCGCAGCAACTTCTATGAAAGTGGGACAAGGTGAACATTGCCGTCAGCCCTCATGATGAAACAATAACAGAAGAAAAATGGTTAATGTAGTGAAGGGTGTTTTAATTGAATGGTGAGAAGGATTTTGCTATTGGATCTATATGCATCTTATCTCATATTAGAATACACTTCATTAAAAATGCAATTATAGACCTCACCATATGATGGTATTTTTGATCAATTAACTTGATACTGCAGTATCAACAAATACTTATGTAGAGAAAAATCAGACTCATGACAGAAAGAAATCATCAACATAAGTAGTTGAGTAATAAGTAAATCTAGTAACTCTCTATCCTTGATTAGTCTATCTATTGGGAGGGCTCCTCCTTTAAGAATTTCCTGCATGCAAATCTTCTTCAATATTGTAGTATCTTTTTGTATGTTTTAAATCCTCTCTTTCTCTCTCTGTGTTACTTTTAAATTATATATTTATATAGTCTATTGTATGTTGGAATTTTAGAATTGAAATGAACTTGAACTTGCGTAAGCTTAGGTTTGTAATATTGAAATAGTTTTGCAGACGCAATATATTTTCAAATAATTAAACCTCCCTCCTGTCCACCTGTTGCAAGCAACTAGGTAGCAAAAGCCACTCATACCTCTTTGTTCATTAACTGCAACAAGGAGTGAAGCCCTTTTGACCAATGTTTGTTTGGTTTTAGTGACCCAGCTGTAAAGCAATTCCTGCTGCATTTGGATGATAAAAATTCACTGGGGAAGAAGTTTATCATCAAGGATTTGGACACTACTCACCTGTTTATTGCAAGTGATGTTGTCTCTATTCTGCAGGAAAAGATGTGGGAATTGATGGACCAATTATCTTTTCCCATGGGAGGCCAAGGACAATAAGTAGCTGGTGATTATTGGAATGCAAGGCAATGCATGTCAATATGGTGCCTTCAGTAGCAGCAAATGTTTCTGCATTGCAGTTGGAGACTATAGCTCTCAGTATGAATGCACTACCACTGTCAATGCTTTTTGACAATAAATATATTTGTTTCACATACACTTGACAAACAGATTAAATATAAAAAACAAACCAATTTGAAATAACTGAGATTTGATTCATGAACTATAGGAAGTAATCTGGCATGAATTTGTACATATAGAAGTCCTTTTTCTCTATTATTTGACACTTCATGTCATCCTAGTTCATAAAACAGTTACATTTTTCTTCAATGCTTGTAGTTACCATGTTTTCACCATTACTAGTAGCCTAGTGTCTGCTATGTCTGATATCATTTTGCTTGTTATTTTTTATTGTTATTTTTTGAGAGGAGGCAGCCTAAATAACCCAGAAATTGTATTTTTTGACATTTAGGACAGATATTTTATATGAAGAAGTATAGAATCTTAGTGATGTTATGTTATTTTCTTTTTTATTTGTACTTATTTGTGGTCTTTCTAGTCTTTAGAGACCAAGGTGCCCTAAACACTAAGAACCTGTTTGGCAGTAGCTGGCCAGTTTATAATGACAGAATTCATTGATTGTTTTTGGAATGGGCAAGCACAAGCATCATCCCTACCCTTTCAAAATGGGCAGGCATAGGCATTGTGATGATCTTGAATGGGCAAACATAAGCATCATGTTTTCTGTCATGTGGCAGGGGGGGGTAACTTTGAAAGTGCTTTCCAAATTTCTTTTTGGGCGGAAAGCTTATAGCTCCCTAAAGCTAAAGCCCATCATCTATGCCTGTGTTACTGTTGCAGAGTTTCATTAATGACTCTTCTGGATATACACTTTGCTCTATGATCAGGGGTGTGGCTTTTTTACCTTTTACACCCCACTGTATTGTCATTCAGCATGCTCCCATCTATGATGCAATGTTATGAGAGTTCAAGTGACGATTCATCAATGTATGTGCAGTCCCTGCAGCATAAAATGTCTTGATTTTTATCTCTAGTTCAGAATCTGTAAACCTTCTTTTCAAAGTTCCAAGCTTACTTTTGCTACAGTGAGCATTGAATTTTTCAGATTTTGTCTCTTCCAGAGTTCTTCCTGATGCTTCATTTAGTCCTGAGATTGTAGCTTCTGGCTCAACAACATACCTGAAAGAGGAACTTCCTTTTAAATTTGCACTGAGATTGCACACTGAATGTAGAATTTGGATGCTGCTGGATTTTCTGGAGTTGACTATTGCTAGTGTGTTTGTTATGGATATTGAGTTTCTGCGAAAGCCACAAGGTTGCTGGCTGTCTAGTTGTCTTGACTGCATTCTTGGGATAGTATTGCATGTGTACCAATTGTTGTAGTTAGCAGATTCTGTTGTTTGTATAGAAACTTCAGGTCTAGTTAAAGACTGTCTCAACTTCAGCCTGTATCTCATGCTTGTGCAAGCATGTACTAATGACAGAAACTGTTGGAACACATTTGACATCAGCATGCCTGCAACGTAGAGCCATCTTTGAGAAATTGGCCTTCTCTGTGCTGCAAGTAGAAGTGCCATAATCTCTCTTGGTAAGCAAAATATGATAAGGAAAATCAGAATTGTGGTTATACCCAAGCTTGACTGCATATCCGCTCTTTTTAGTTTGCCTCTTTTCAATGACTCTCTTTTAATTTTCTTACGTAGAGTCCCCGATTTCCTTTGTATTCTGTTATTAATATAGCTATAGCTGCCAATGGTTACACATAGTGGCACAAACGAGAAAACCCCAAGGAAGGCAATGTGAAGGTAATAATAGTCTCTGCCTTTGTCAAGAAAATTGCAGCTGAAGTAGAAAGTGATATTTAGCCAAACAGTACTTAGCATATTGATCAAAGGAATGCTTGTAGCAGCCGTGATACACCCTATTGCCAACAGTATAATCTTTATATGAAACAAATTCGTGTGGTTGTTTGGCCGTCGAATTTGTGACACTATTGTCCGTCGTTGAACAGACATCAAAGCCATTGCCTGTATGGAGTAGTAACTGATAATAGCCTCGATACAGTTCTGAACTGTGACCCAATGCATTGTGGGGTACCTTTCTCGTGCAACGAGGTGTGAAACAGAGAAGGCGATCTCTGATACAGCTAGGAGTATACTGGCAAATCCTATTGTTGCAATGATTAAATTGGATTTCGTTCTGAGTTGTTTGTTTTTCTTGTAAACAAAAACAACAATTGCATTGCTTGCTATGCCAATAATATTCAAGCCTAAATTTGACACTAAATATGCCATCTTGAAATTATTTATGCCTTCTCCTTTGCAGGTGTTCACACCACAACGGCTTGCGTTGTTTCCAGAACTTACATTACACTTATAAAGTCCTCCACTTGCTTGCATTTTTGCTAATGTGTTACTAGGTATATTTAGTAATTTTCTTGTCCACCAGATGTACAAGTCCTTCTTGATTGGTTTCCCTTGCTCTTGTGCGGTACAATATGTTTCTACACTCGTTGTTTTTTGTTTTGAGAGTGCTTTTCTTCCTTAATTTCCTTTGCCCGCACCTTTCTTGTTCTGGCTGAGATTCTTTATCTTGATAGTCTTGTCAATTTCTTTAGTTTTTGTTGAAAAATGAAACCTAGAAATCAAATTTATTTTACGTTGAAGTTTGCTTTAAACTTGTTGGAAACTGTGGATACAATTCCCTTCATACTCAAAATAGAATCTGAATTCTCTCAAACGCCCATCTAGGTAATGCAATTTTACTAGTTCCTACGTATCTTGCATGAAAGCATTTTTATAACTGTTGTTTTGGAATGTATGATTATAGGACCATGCAGTACTTAGTTAAATGGAAATATTTGCAGAGGTAGCAAAATCTCTATGCTGAAAACAGTCTGCTTCTTGTAAATTTTAATAAACTACTTACTAGACTGTAAAAGTGTTTCAGTTTCTCAGAAAGCAACTGGCACAAGAAGATATTTTATGATTCTTTGTTAATGTTTTACAATGGAGAGCGTATTGCTTGAATATTCAGTAGGCAAGTGTTATCATAATGTGCTAGAAGGAACAATTGAGAGCATTGTCGAATATTCAGTAGGGCTGTAGACAAGTTATCATATAGATCTCTTGCAGATACGTTGTTCTGAAGATCTTGATAAATGTAGCTTAAGCTAATACAGAAACTATGCAAATGGAAGAAGTGATAATGTAGGGAAAATAAACAAACTAAGAAATAGCACTGTCTATGATGTAAAAGTATTTGCATGCAAAAATATATGTAAACTCACCTAAAGTTAAATGGACGGCTTGATACTAGCAGTCTTTGCGTATTGTCGATTTAGCCATGTAAACTGCAGCTGTTCTATTGGCTTGCTACCGCAAAGAAGCAAATCTGTACACCTCAACTGTTGCACTGGGCTTTGATACGAAACCAGCAGGACAGAATTGTAGCAGGTGTACGTAGAAGTGTTTTCTCATTGCTGTGAACAGAGAACTGTGTCGAAAGATTGCACGCGAAACAGTATCGATGTCGAATTGACTTCGAGTTCTCTCTGTGGCCGGTTACTGGTGTCAGTTTGTAATAGCTACTGTTTCTTCTATAAATTATTCACATTTGATTGTTTGTTTACACGTATATTCGTAAGCATCTTTTTAGCTGTTACGTCGTATAGTAGACTTTGAACAACCTGTTCCACAGCACCAAAGTTTAAATGCTGCAGTTGTGGTTCAAAACAATTGTAAAGACTAACAAGCGATCATAGTAAACATATTTCTTTCAGCGAAGAGAATTCTTCAACTTGTTTCTTCTTTTGTATTATTCTACCTTAGTGATTGTTAAGAAGACTTTCACCAATTGCTCAAAATATCAAATATGAAGTCGCCTGTTTCATAGACCTACTTAGCTTTAACGATATTCAGAGCATGCTTGAAAAGACATGATAATGTCTTGTTCTTTTGTTTCATTTCTTTCTAATTTGAAATTGTGTTCTTGAAATATCCAATCAACATTAATTAGCTGCCAAAAACTATTGTTTTGGTTCGACATTAGAAAACAATTTCAAGCTAATTACATTTTTAATACCTGTACCATATCAATTCCTATTACAATGGTAGCTCCTTATGTTAAAGTCTCACGAATATTTTGATTCATCATTCTGCTTTATATTGCTTTCTAAGTTCAACTTCAACAGCTTGAAATTTTTCGCTAAAAGCATTTTAAGTTATTTTATTGTGGTGATTTTACACTTCATCGTGTAGTTGCCACAGCACGAACTGTCTCGTTAGTTTCAGCGAGAGGTTCTTTTGTGTGGAGATGCAAGGAGCATTTAAAATATTGGTTGAGCAGATACCTTCATAGGTCACTTTCATAAGCAAAAAGGACAACTCTGTAAGCTGTAATGAGGCATTTTACATAAAAATATGTAAAAAGTAGAAGAAATGTTCCCCTGCGTCCCCGGTCCTTGAAATCTTGTCGTAAACGTATTTTTGGAAAACGATGCACAAGCTTTCGGCTAACAAATGGACTTTGAAATGTCCTTTCCTTGTTAACCTGAGGAGAATCGGCAGCCTTGAAACTCCTTTTCATTGATTCTTGCAAATAAGTTGCTCTTTGAAAAGCAAGATACTATGCTAACATTGTCTACTTATAATTGTTTATAAATATTTTTCAATAAAAAACATTAATATGCAAGTGAGATCATCTTGGTTGTAACACTTGGCTCTCAATCAACCAAAGCATTAAGTGTTGTCTTGTATATTGTCTTTCTATGTATTTCTAAATGGCCTACACGCTACTGATTTAAGAACAAATTAAGAACAATTCAGCCTCAAAATTTGACGAAAATTAAAAACATCCAGCCCGAACCTTAATTTTCCTGCTTCTCATAAGAAAGAGTGTGCATGCATGCACACACTACGTATACCCATAGAAGGGTACTGCTCATCCTCTCCACTTTGCACCTACTCCACCTTATGGGCCCTCCTGCTAATAAACTTTGGATAATTTTTCCAATATCCTCATTTATATAGACACCCACCCCTCCATTCTAAATATTACTTGAATGCATATGTAACAAACCGCGCATAGCTTTCCGATACAGGATTAGCAAAGTAAAGCTCGGCGTATGTTCACATTTCAAGCATCGTATAATCTAAATTTCAACATTATATTCCACCAACCCCATAATCTTACTCTTTCAGCTTTTGCTTCATAATCAGTCCCCTTTAAACCCCCTAGTCTACAAACATACTTCCTAGATAGTATGCTAGCATTGTCTATTCATAATTGTTTATGAACTTATTTTTAACAAAAAACATTAATATTCAAGAGAGATCATCTTGGTTATAACACTTGGCTCTCAATCAATCAAAGCATCCAATGTTGTCTTGTATATTGTCTTGCTATAAATTTCTAAGTGACCTACACGCTACTTATTTAAAAACAAATTAAGAACAATTAAGCCTGAAAATTTGGGAGAAATTAAGAACATCCAGCCTGACCCTCAATTTTACTGGTTCTCATAAAAAGGAGTGTATTCAGAGAGGCCCTTTTTTCGATTTGTGGAAGGATTTATTAAAGAGATTCGGATAAAGAATCATTAAAACGAATGTGAATGCTATTCACTACTAATAAATTTACGAATAAAAATGCGATAAAGATAAATATTTGCAAAAATACTTTTCCCATAATTAACTATGCGTACTAAAAATAAATATCATCTTGACATAGAGTTGAATTCTTGGAGACCCTGAGCCTAATGAATGGAATCTAACATATACGAGGTTTTTGATGAAAGAGAGTGGTATATAAGTAAATGAAATATGCTTCATGAAGAAATGTAAATAATTTACTATCATAAATTATCATAAATATTATAATGTATTAATATATGACCTATAGAATTAGTTGTGCTACGAAATTGATTTGATGTATTAAGCAAAATACTTATATTTTCGGGATTTAAAGCTTTTGATCTTCCTGTCCCTTAAGGAATTATCCTTGTACTGCTCCCATCACCTCAGTGTCATTTCTATACTAGTATTGAACCAGGGCAATTTTTAACCTACAAAGAGTTGGGGAACTTCCCCACCAGCCCCTTTCATTGCCCCACTAGTGGAACATGTTTGCCCCACTAGTGGAACATGTTTGCCCCACTAGTAGAACATGTTTGCCCCACTAGTGGAACATGTTTGCCCCACTAGTGGAACATGTTTGCCCCACTAGTGGAACATGTTTGCCTCACTAATGGAACATGTTTGCCCCACCAGTGGAACATGTTTGCCCCACTAGTGGAACATGTTTGCCTCACTAATGGAACATGTTTGCCCCACCAGTGGAACATGTCTGCCCCACTAGTGGAACATGTTTGCCACACCGCTTAAGTGCCCTTATGATTCAGTGACTTTCTTTTGTTTTATTTTAAATATGTGTATACTTATATAAATTTTTCGCTCTACGGTCTATATCAATATTTTAATAGTGTTTTTGAAAGCCTGTTTATCTGTTAATTCTGCACTTATCTAGAAAGCCTTTTCTCAAATGCCCCACCAGTGAAAAATCCTTAAAATATTCCCTGTTTTGAACTCTTCAAAAATTCGATGTTTTCTGCAGAATAATCAGATAATGCAACATGCTTTCTGCAAGCTGCAAAACACAAAATGCCATTGATTATTGTAATTAAGAATATCGTCTGGAATAAGGTCAAACCCTCCTCCAACTACCAGTTTTTAAGTCAGCCAATTTACAATATCAAAACAATGCAGCATTTTTTGGGATATTTTACACGCTCTGCATGCATATAATTGAAACACAAATCGAATAAAACAATATTCTGCCCTTTTCTCAGCCAAATGTAAGATTCAATAGCATAACTAAATGTTACGACACCAAGTTTTTCTCAAAAAATTACATAAACAACACCTCCCTTTGGTGCTCATTTTTCTGGACTCTGTGTAGGAAAATTCCAAGTCATGTGAGTTTCTAGGACAGAGGCTAGCAGTTAAAACGTAGATCTTACATTGAAAGTAAAATGCCTTGCAATTCATTTTGTCTTACTACTGAGCGATCAAATACAAAACAGCTATTTTCAGATTCAAACTGACCGTACAATTGATAAATCTCGCTTACATAGCAAAGGTTTGTGGAAAATTATGTCTTCTAACTGGAGAAATCTATTTTTCATAAAGCTGTCGAAGAGCTGAAGAATAAACTGGGCCATATTCCAACCCTGGTACTTGCTTGCATATGCATTTGCGACAAATTCAAACGTGAAATGAGCAGGGGCGTCGTGGGTAGGGGGCTGGGGGCCATGACTCATCAATTTTTTCGAAGTCGTCGGAGTTTTGGAAATTTGAATGTGTCGTCGGAAAATTTTCGGACTTTTGCTATTGGTAGAGATCAAGGTTCTGAATTTTATCGGAAAATATTTTAACTTAGCCCTCCTACTCTATTGGCACACGACGCCTCTGGAAATAAGTACCAATAGAAAGTCAATCAAAAATTTACCAACTTCAAAGCTATCACCTTGAACATTTAACCACTTCAATATAGATAGTTGTGAAATGCTGCAATGTCATATACGAACCAATGAATTTTGCTAGTAAGATTTTTTGGCATGGAGCTATTTCCTATCCCTGAAAAACATGGTATCTTCTACTACTACAAGTTCGTTATACACAGAGAGGTTTTCTTTATTTCCTAAGCTGTTCTGGAAGCATTGCAATTTACTGTTACGACTCCATCTCCCAGGTAATGCCATGGCCAAAGCATTCCGTTAGTGACACTTCAACTTCCACTTCCATCTCGAACTAACTGCATCTAGTCATACGGAACAGAGCTAGTTAGTACCGATGAATGGTGCTTACGGTCTCGCAATGCGTAGTCTGTGTTCTCTTGCGTCATTTGGTACATTGATATTCCATATGGTACGAAGTTTCTTTGCACCACTATCTGCCTCTGATTTGGGCTTTGACTTTAAAAAGAAAATGATCGAATTCAAAAACAGATATCAACACTCAACTTAAATATTCATTTATTCCATTAAAATTGTATTTAGGTTTGAGAGAAACCAGAATTCATCGTTGTCAATGGAGATTTTTTAGAAGCAGCAAAAGTGATATTTAGGAAGTAGCAAAATGAATAGTCTGGGCTCAATGAATAAGGTGAAATATTTGTTTAGTGCATGTAACAACAAATTAAGGATCCCAACAAATTGTCTAGTAAGCTGCCTGAAAGATGTAAATGTCAATTTAGAAAATGTAGCCATTCTCTAAGAAGCATTTTGTTCTGTTTAATAATTGGATCTCATATGCATGAATCTTTATTTTTTTATTCTATTTTATTATTATTTTTTATTTTATTATATTATTATTGTTTTATTTTATTTTTTCTATTACATGATGATTATAATTTTATTTATTTTTATTTCATTTCATTATCTCATTATTATTTTTAAATTTTATCTTTATTACTTTTCATTTTCTTATTTTCATATATTTTCTTCACTTTGTGTAAGGTTTAACTTTTATTGGTGCATATATTTTTAAGATATTTAGACGCAAATTATAATTAGTTTTTATGTATTAACAGCGCAGTTTGTAAATCAACTTTCTGTAACTTAACCCTGTATAAAGAATTTAAGATGAATGAACAAGGACATCGAAACGACTTTCACAGTGGAAGAGTCTGGTCACTAAAGTCAGGGATGAGCTCAGGTAACAATATTGAAACATTATTTTATGACAAAGTGGGGGGCAGTGCTCCCCGGCCTCCCCAGTTTCGACGCCCCTGATGAATGAATGAAAATGAAGTGTAGTGACCTAGCGCACTACTATAACTGACATTTGATTGGACAATTCTAATTACTAACCACAAACAATTGCACATGTATGATTTGAAGAATTCAGATGAATGAGAACTAAGCTGGGAGTAAGTCTCTATCTTTGAGTATACTACACAAGCATGAAAGTATAAATTTATTCGGAATTATTATTTAAGTTTTCAGCAAGTTATCGTTTCTGAAACAGCCTTAGGTTGAACTAGCTTTATCTGTTCACCTAAAGCGATCATCTCACTTTTGGCAATAGATACAATCTATTAAGCCGTAATTTTGCAAATTTCCAAGGGGTCTTCTGAGAATTCAGATAGTACATTGTGGTAGATTAAATGGTGCTTCACGGCAAAGAACATATTTTGAAGCCACATTTCTTATGCATTGTACTATAGATTACAATTCGCACGATCCTCGAAGGGAAAGCCCTTTTCCCAGATCTTCCGTTCTAGGCCAGTGATAATAAATTCAAATAGTGTACACATCGACGTACCTTTCAAGAAATACAAAAGTTTCTTATTTTGTGCTAAGCAGTAACTGAAATTTATCGTGAAAGACCTTTCCCTTACCTCTTTTGCCTTCCCATTGACTTGATCCAAGTAGAGAAGCTGAAATCGTGCGCCACACCATGTGATAGGCCAGGGTTTGACTGACTTATGAAGATGTAAAGCAGTAAAATTATTGATATGCTAGCAAGGGAGTATGTCCAGCTTATACAGAACATCAAGATAAGACAGAGACCACTCTATAGAAGAAAGAAAACAACATGAGAGATTATGATATAATATAATATAATATAATATAATAATATAATATAATATAATATAATATAATATAATATAATATAATATAATATAATATGATATAATGTAACATAATATAATATAATATAATATAAATATAATATAATATAAATATAATATAATATAAATATAATATAATATAAATATAATATAATATAATTCAATTATTTACAGTAGGCGTAGATAAATAAATACGTAGCTAGTATGTCAGCTAATTAAAGCCTACTACTTACAACAACCCATATATAATATGATACAATAAAACAGTGATATATTTACATGGAAGAAGAGTATACAAATGCAAAATCAAATGAAGATTAATGTAAAGAGGTTGAAGGCCAGGGATGGATGTACCTAGAAACTTTCCATAGGAGGGTGTTTTGGGGGCGTCTTGACCATTTGACCAAATTCACTCCATACGGTCTTTTTTTAAGTAGGACCTACATAATTTTACGATAAGCCTCAATATATTCTCAAAATTGTTTTGGTTTTGAGACATAGATTATTCTTAAATTATTCTCAAGTGATAAAGGTGTAGCTTCGAGTAAAGATCAAAGAAATGTATTCATTGTTTTGGCAATGTCTTGTTTCATCATAAAACAAACTAGAAATGGAAAATAATAATAAATTTTGTATCGATAGTGCAAAATGTAACTTAAAACAGCACTACATCTCAAACACTCAAAAAGTCTATGTCTTGATGAAGCCTGAGCCCTGCATTATTCGTAAATTATTCTAAAATTTCAGTGATTCTGAACTTCAATGTTCTTGCAAGCTTTATTTTTATAGAAAAACAGAGTGTAAAAACAAAAGTATACGGAAAATACTATTCAGAATGGGATGCTAAATATCTTGAACCATGACCGACGTTTGACCAACTTTATTACAACTTCGTAGATATTGGGGAGGGTGTGATGCCCCCTCCCCCACGCTCTCCAATAAGCACATTACTGTTGAAGGTACACAGCTATTCAGTTGTATGTTAAGTGGTGCTTCTACATTTCTTTAGCCCGTTGTATTTTTCTTTGTTTCTTAATTTATTTATTGTCTTAGATTGTTTCTTCACCATCAATTCTATTCATTGATAAGCCTTTTTTGTGCTACTCTTATTACGTCTCCTTTTGTTAAAACTTTCATTCTATTACTGAACACTCAACTAACCAATTGATTGATAAATTGTTTAGTTCATTCATTTCATCCCTATCGCTGTCACACTCAAACTCTACTATTCATCTTTCTAGCCATCGTATTTGAATTCATTACTATCTTCCTTTCAGTTTTCATCCTTCAATCGTTTGTCTTGTTTCTTTCACACTTTTCTCATTTGCTTGCACACGCTTTTCATCAAAGCAAAAACATCCATCTCATCCTTGGTACTATTAGGTTAAGTCATACATGCAGCCCCAGTTGCTAAGCATTTCAACCTTTTATATCGTGCTGGATAACTACGAGATCTATCTCTCCCAAAACAAGAAAACTTGCTCTCGCAATCCTGAAAATCCCCAGTATTTAATTCGTTGTAACACACTAACCAATCAACATAACAGAGCTTCCATCACTGAGGCTATTTCAAAGCCATCTAAAAGCAATGAAAATTAATTTATGCTCCCTCACAGAACAACTCCCTGCAAGATCAGAGCTATTATTTGTTATTCTAATTGCAGCTAACTGTATACACGTTTTCTTCTATAAGAAACCTAGCTCACGGCCTAGTACTAAAAGTTTCTTAAGTATTGACCACATTTTAGTTCTAAAAGTTTCGTAAAAGTTTCTTAGTTTAGAGAACTAAATTGCTGTAAAAGCGTACGCAGAAAGTGAATGTAGAAGCCTATTTGTCCTATAACAAACAAAATGTGTCAGTAGGAGTTAAATTCTAAAGCAACATCGTATTCACTTGTTGTGGCACAGCTTTACGTTGAACCAGGTATCGATTTCAATGTGCTACTTGTCTAAAGTTTCTTAGCTCTTTCCTTGTAGTTCCAAAAGTGTCTTAAATTTTAGGCTGTCGAGTACTAGGTTGTTTATAAAGTGGTTTCTTATAAAAATCCGTTGATGTTCAAGTTTCTTTGAAGCATTGCTGAAGAGTTATCGTTGTAAAAGAATAAAAATAATTATTACTATGAAAAGGAGTCGAGTTTTCAAGAAGATCAAAAGATGAATTCCTAAACAAATACAATACCTACAGTTATAAGGGAGACCCATCTGTTGCATAATTTAGAATACAATTCGTTTGGCTCTTTATCTGTGATAAATTCAAGCGTTGGCTCTTCCCTGTCCGTAACATCTATAATAAAGAAATTAATCTTATTACTGATAGGGAGTTCAAATTTCTATTCACGACAGGGATCTTGTTAGCCTGATTCTTCTACATCAAATATCGATAAGACTTGAAGGGAAGAATTAATCGTTTTCAACAATGCGATAACACAACAAAAAGAAAAGCTATTGAAAAATTGTAGTAATATTTTCAGTGCAGATTTGGCCTATTTATTATCAGTACTAGATTCTCGAATGATAATTATTGTTATTCATTTCATTACAGTGTGAGAGGTGGTGCTAGGTGAGAGCTAGGGTAGCTATAGCTTCGTGTGATCCACAGCAGGGGGCTGACCCAAAGCTGGACTTTGGGGGCCTTTGTTGTCTTTTTCATGTGAAAAGGTTTTTAACTCTATTGTTTGCTTGTTTGCCATAGGAATATTGCCACTTGGGGGCCATGGCCCTCGGTTCCCCTCTGGATCCACCCTTGATTCATAGTACTATAATTTGCAATATTTTCAAAAAGCCATACTATCCTCGATTTTACCTCCGTTTCCCCCAGTTCCTGGGGCTTGGAGCATGCCTCTGAGATGACTTTAGTTCTGGCACGAGCATTTAGGACCGGATGTCCTTTCTGACGCCACCAATGGCCTGCGTTGGGCCTCGAGCCCAGAAGTCGAGTCAAGTTGAGTGCATTACCGCTAGGCCACGGTGATCTGTTTAAAAAGCCTGCTCTTTTTACAATTCAATACGTTCCATAGTTCATGGTCGGTCTTCTGTGCAGCTGTCAAGCTTGACATTGTGACGCAGCACAACACAAATATTAGCAGATGAAATTGTACGGCATGTTCTCAAAAGCGATAAGGAAAACTATTACAGAACTACCACATCGAATATGCATGAGCTTCAATGTCTAAATAAAGAATTCAAGGGCGAGCCGAGGTAGGTGGTGTGGGGGTGTCACACCCACCTCTTTTCAGAAGCCGTCGGTAATCATTTGGCTTGTCAGTAATTCCTTGGCTTGTAAGTAAAAGCTGGTGCTGTGATCACTTCTATGGTTGTGATCATCGCTTGTTGGTACTTGTGGGAGATTTACAAGGCTGTCGGTAAGCTGCATGTGCTACAGGCCCTGCAAAGAGATCTTCGGCATGCCAGTAAAAGTATGGTCTGGCAATGAGCTTACATCTTCATGAAAATCCAGAACATGATAGGACATTTTCTGATGATAAATGTTGAATTAGTGGGTGAGCAACATTATATTTTCAACAAAAGTGTGTTACTATTTGTTTTCGCCAGTGCACTCTTTTGATTGAGGAAGGAATGAGTTAGCACCTTTCTTCCAGCCTAGTTGATAAAAATACGTTCAGTTCTCCCTCTTCGTGGTTTTCAATCTACACCTGAATCTACACCTGAGATGAAATCAGCAAAAGATTTGAAAACTTTTAAGAGACTAAAAAAGAATTGGGATGGACCTTCGTGCAGATGCAGCACTTGGTAGTGCCTGCCTGTGGAAGATACACTTAGAATCAAAACATAATGCCTGTTCGCTTTTGAAACTTAATTTAGAAATTTTATTTAATTATGTTTGAACTAGGTATTCGATTTTGAGTAGTTAACTTTGCATGTATACAATGTATGCATGTATATATTATGCTAGCTAGAAAATCATCTTATCAACTAAAATAATTCACACACACA
>WIPJ01001466.1:666003-741091 GCA_018155075.1 Cassiopea andromeda
ACACACACACACACACACATCATCCATGGATGGTGATTCCTTTATTAGCCAATCAAGATTTGACGCCTATGCTGCTGCTCTATGTAGCGTTGGATAAAAAGTTCCAAAACGGTTTAACATCAATTCAATACACAATTGGAGCATTTGATTATCAAATTATGAAACATAAGACTTACGGAAAATAGCAGATTTTTTTTCATTCACAGGCTTGCCAACTTCCATAACCTCCTCTTCAGTTGATTCATCCTCATAGCCAGGTGTAATTTCCTAATAAATCAACATTCAATATAACATTCGATACAGACCTCATAACGGAAGTAAAGGTAGCGTTTCGTATGCACCAAAGTGCATGTACCGATGGACTTCAAAAAGAAAAATTATTTATGCTAATCTATGCATTAATGAGGCACCTTGCAACTTTAAGCAAGAGAAGCAGGTTGAAAGTTCAAACACTTCCACGATTCGAGAATTTGAAAATGAAGCATTTCAAAATCTTACTGAAGTAGTATCGGGACTCCCACTCTTTTCTGTTGCCTGACTTCCATACAGCTGTCTTTGCTCTATCAGTGGTATTCTTTCTGTTCCCTTTTCTTCATTTTCTGTCATCTCTGAGCTGCAATCCTTCCCGTTCGGAGTGAGCCGTTGATATTGAGCGCCATTTTTCTCCCTCTCACTGGCTTCTTCCTTCTGTTTCTGCTTTATGTCGTAGCTCATTGCCAGTGCAAAATATGAGTAGTTTATGGCAATGTATGTAAGAAGGAAGGGCATTGTTGCAATTGTAGCCAGTGTGTTGAGCTTTCCAATTAGAATGAACAATGTTACGATAATGGAAATCATGATAGTTGCATTTTGTGGCTCATTGCTTGATCCTCTCTGCAGATTAATCAACATTTATCAAGAAAAGCTCCTGACAACGAGTTTAAAATTAGAAGCGTTTTAGGAAGGAATGTCTACCTTTCTTTAGTTTTGTCAAACAAGCTTAAAAAAATTTCTAATACCGTGTTTATATGGAGAAGGCTGGCCCACATTGCATGTTACAGGGATCGTTCGCCCGTTAAATAGCGCTACACTTTCTTCGTTGGACATAACGGGTCTTCCACCAAATGCAATAGGCGTTTCGTGTCTTAGAGCGAGATCGATAATAAACGACCATTCATTGCCATTGCATATCATTCAACTTCTCAAACAAAGTGTGCTACCTGCGATTGTGCACAGTTAATCACGTGGTTGTTACCATGCTAATTATGTTAGTTGCCAGTCCTGTTACAATAGCTATCCGGAGCATAGCCCTCCATTGAAATGAACAATAGCATAACAAATCAAGGTATTCTCCCCCCCCTTATAGAGGCGTTAAGTAACGGGTGGATAATCCCACACTATTAGCCGAACTCTTTTTCATTACACGAGAAGAGGAAGAGCGTTTTTAGGAGCGCTGACTTTTTCCAATAACAGGTACTTAATACTACTGCCGTTGTATACTGTAATATATAATTCATAACGGCAACTCTAGCCAGATCTTGGACGTGTCACTTAAGTTTATTTGAGCTTTGAGTCTCTAATATGCTATTCATATTAATACATTCATTTCGGATTTTTCGCCTAATTGGAAGCTTCACTATGCATTATATTGCTCTATTACTAATGGATTTTTAATTAGAAAATAAATGAAGCCAGAGAAAAAAGTAATTCTCTCATTGTTCCCGTCAAAATAATCAAATTCAACCAGCTACTATCTCTATTGCTTGTTTAGCTACTCATTTACTAGGACCGTAGACATGGCTTTGAGTGGATATAGATGTAGAAGTCAATTAGGAGTCGATTATGCAAAGAGAAAACTTGACAGTGTAGGGCACTCGATGGTAGTGCTACCGCATATCTTTAAAGATGCGATATACAGTAAAACACCTCGATATACAACCTCAACAGATTATTCTGGAGACATGGGAGCAGAATAAATGGATACTTAAGACAATGTAAAACATTGAATGGCAGAGTTATTGCATATTGATAATGATGCGAAAAGAGGAGGCCCAGTGACAACAGACAACTGAACTGAATTTGGGGCATGGTTGCGGAAGTCATGTAGGTAATGAGAAAAACTGATAGTGTAGACATACAACTCCAGCAAACTATTGGGTGGCAGTATCCCCCTTTTTATTTATTTACATAATTTTGAGAGTGAAATTGTCGGTTATTTAAGTGTCAAGCAATTTGAAATCCTAGGATTTCTCTTAGCTAGCAAAGTGAAAGTATACCTTTTTTGCGAAAGGTTTCATCACTGGCAGTATGTTATCCTCTGCAATGGTCTGCAACACTCTTGGAGGTCCTACTACCCCACCAAGTATAGAAGATAGTGAAGATACAAAAAGTCCAAGTAGAAACAAGAAGCCGATCACAGAGACCTAAAAATGAGAAAGAAAATTAGAGAAAAATGAATATGCATGGAATAAAGACGAGCTTTTAAAATACGTTTTAAGTATATATTTCTATATCTAATCTATCACACATTAGAAAGATTCAATATATTATTTTACGGTATCTGTATGCAGCAAGTAGAAGGTATATCAATTTAAAGAGCAGCTAATGCAATTTGAAGGGACACTTCTTGTGCGAGTAAACATTCTGCTTGGAATAACAGTAGAAGCAGCATGCAGGTCTAGATTATTTACCCTGTATAGCTTGTGATCTCAGTTCAAATGAAAAGTATGAAAACTGCCTGTCCAAATTTTTTAAATCTGATAGCTGTAGTTGTAAATTTGCTTGTTGTACCAAACTATTCTGCAAAACATTGATTGACAAATAGTAGCCATGAATGGCAATGCGTAACAAATAATATAATTTTAAGAATCCGTCTCACCTTTTGCATGATCATGCTGTCTGATTTCAATGCGTCTCGTGTGCAGGTCGAGCCAAGAAGAAATATAAAAACAACATAGAACCCACCACTAGAACAAAATTCACCTTTTTAGAAAAATTTAATCAACTCGTTGTTTGTATTGAATTTTTCCGTGTATACTTGAAAGAACCCACTCTGGTTTGATAAAATCTATAGTTTAACTATGAACGTTTTACTAGCAAATAGAACAACGCTTCAACTAGCAAAGGGCTATTCAATAGTCATTTTGCCTATGAGACTAATTGATACAACGAGCTTCAATATTAATGTCCCCATTTCCCATTACTACTTCATATAAGAAGTGTCTGCTTCTTCTTTACATTCTATTGCTTTACCCAAATATCAGTGCTTAGAAGGTCCTTGTTCTTGTTGATATCCTTCTTCACCTAGCATTGGTTATGTATGAGTATGAGACTATTTGCATGTTGTCTAAAATTTAATCTCAAACTTGAGTATCCGTGGCCTTTCATTTAAGAAAAAACAGCTTGCTGAGGGAGCAAAAGCTAATACGCCATCAATTTTGGAACTAAAAAGCTCTATTCTATTATTTAGCTCTCCAGTTAAATAATTCTGTTGGGGGGAGAACTATGCAAACTTTTTTATTTGAGGGGGCATTGCGCCCGTGCCCCTTACAGTCATGTGCCTGCTCTAAGTCCATGTAGTAACCTAAACACATATGATCAGCAGCAATACCGAATACCCAGGTAATAACTTTCTTATCTTAGAGACACCTGCACTGTTGGCTTTTCTTTCTGTCTTGTATTGTAAATAACAGAGTGCTGCAATTGAAAAAGTAGCCAAAACAACATTTAAGTCTGCCTTATAGACAAACTATTACTCTCACTTTGCTTTGAAAACTGAATGGCATTAAGACGGATGAAGATTAGTACGTACTAGCATTTTTTTCAATACGGTTTAATCCTCTAGATAAAACTAGATTCATGAAAAGCTGTATGCAAGCAAGAACCAAACTTTTCTCTTTCCCAACTGCCACTCGTGTTGATTTTTATAATTCATGTGTTGATAGTGCAAGTCCGTTAATTATTCGCATTTGGCAAATGGTCTAACATGAGATTGGATAACAAAAAATCAAAAAAATTTGAGGAGATGCTAATGACCTTTACAGATGGCAAAATTTAAAACCACACGGGCACTGGAGAGGGGCAGAAAGGGGCACGCGCAGGAACCGGGGGGCACAGGAGGCACGTGCAAAGTCTCCCTTTTCGTCTGGCTGTCTTTTTGCATTCCCTGCGGAATGCATACAGCTTTACAGGAACCTCTACTTAGCCCATTGGCCTTAAGAAAGTGCTACTATCTATGTAAACAGTTTAACATCCCTGTGAAAGGGCGCATATTTTTCATATGCATTAATCCTGCTGAAGCACACTGACGAAACATTGGTTAAGTTTCTTCAAGAGACATAGCTTAGGCTACTCACGTGACAGCAAGTGCAGCAGTTGATCCAATGGGAATGCTTTTCGCCGGGTCTTTCAAATCACCACTCATGTTAACACCGGACATGACGCCACAAGCAGCTGGAAAGAAAACTCCAAGCACTGTAAAGAAATGAACCTTCTCCGTGAACATCGGCTTTGCGTTTTGCTTGAAATTCTCGTTGCTAAAACCAGTGAAGCCATAAACTGTAAAAAAAATAAACAGAATTATGGGACTAAGATACATTAGAACTTGATATTATATCCAGTGGCGTGCTTAAGGACATTTGAGGGATGGAGTACAATAAAGTTAATGACAAGCTACAAAATTTCCCAGAATTGCCGACCTATTGGTAAAAGCTGTCGTGACGGTCATGGTTTGTTGGTATTTTTTAGGAAATTCAGCAACCTATCGGAAGTTGCTTTCGCTACCCTCGGTACCCCACTAAAAGTCATTCGACAAATCTCTGGAGGCAAAAGGTTAAATTAGAAAAAGTCAATTGTAGCTATAATAAATATAAAAATATAGCAATACGACAAATCTCTATGTATGATGAAAAAACACGTCAACTTAAATGCTGTTAGCAATGCGTGTTGTTGTAGAGATCTCGGCACCAGTGTAGTCATGCATTTATATTGTTACATGCGTTTATATTGCTCAGCCCTTACAACACAATACGTATCTTGTTACTGACGAAGCATACTCAAAAGCTGTTATCAAGCTATTTTCAATGATTGGATTGGTTAAAATTTGCGCATCGTGAGCTCATATAACAACATAGTTTCAATTCAGATTGCAAACAGAAATATCAAAATACATATGATCATTCCTTGCCAAGATGAGCTTACCTGGGTCATCATGCACTAGGGTACCTATAATAAAATCCAACACAGCTACAGCTAAAATCAAGACCAGAATGAGCTGGAATCTGATAACCCACTTTACTCCAGAAAGAGCAATCGTTAGTAGCACTACTAGCACTGTCAGGCCTATGCCTCTGATGGCCCACGTATTATCCCAACCAACTAGACTTGCAAACGACTCTGCAAAACCAATGCAATACATTGACGTAGCAACTGCCTGCAAAGAGAAAACAAAGTTTCTTGCTTTGATAAAAAGTAGAGTTCATCTAGAACAGAAAATAGTCCAGTAAAGTTTGCATCTTTTCTGTGCATTCATTAATTGGATATAGCATCAAGTTTTACTATCAACTTTAACCTTAAGTCCAGAGAGGAATAAAGTTAGATTTTAGCCCGAAGTATAAATTATGAGTCATGGTAGCAGTATTTTCCTGTTGCAGAAACCTTAGTATTACTCTAGTACTACGATTCACATTCCGGAGCTGCTATACAAAAGAGACCGAAAGCTGTGGGGTAGAGGTGGAGTAGAGACTATGTGGAGAAGAGGCTAAGTACGTTGGACTGATCCACATTCGTCTTGGAACATATATATCACAATGATGAGCACTATGCATTGTTTCAGTACGCCGCATAAAGCCTAGCGCACACAGCACGATTTTCGTCGCTGGCAACAGAGATACTGTCTACTGTCGTCAGCGACGAAAAAGAATTTCTAGCATATTTGATATTGAAGATCGTCGTCAGCGACAAATATCTTTTATATGTGTTTCCCGTACACAGCAAGTTTTCGTCGCCAGCGACAAAATCTTCATCTTCAGGGGCGAAAATCTTCGTCCTCAGCGACGAAAATCGTACTGTGTGCGCTGGGATTTATTTCAAATTTCTTAAGTTTTTTGAAAGACTACTCACTACTTCTCATCAAATCTACAGTATATTTCCTTATATACTGATCTTATTGTGCTAGCCAGTTAAGCCATTGTGTTTTGAATGAAAAGAGAAAACTTGTTCATATTTCATTTTGCCATATCGAACTGATATACTCCTTTAGCGATCAGGCACAGGTTTTCTTTTATGATGCAAATTAGGACAGAACACTATATAATCTGGATATCTTATCGTAAAGAAGATAAATGCTCAAAGCGTTGCTAGCAGTAATATCTTTCAAAGAGATAAGATCGCGACAGCAAGATTCCTGCTTGAGTCTCCGCGCAAATAATATCAGAAAAATAGCACGGCAACCTACACAACAAACTTCTGCAATAACAAGTTTGGTTCGAAAATAAGATGATAAATGAAAATAATAGCAAATTAACCCACATGTCCTAGGCAGTAAAGAAGTCCAACTGATCCACCAATTTTCCCACCAAGAACGTGAGATACAATGAAATATACTCCTCCATGACGGACATGACATCGATCGCAAACACCAACTGCTGACATAACAGTGGCAAGGGCAATGCAAAGAGAAATAACTACTATTAACAATGACAAGCCTATTCCAGCATAGCCCTAAAACAGAATGAGAGAAATGACATGTAAGTACTACAATACTCAACGACACGCGATGTCCGTTCTTTTGAATTGCACTATAATTCCTATAGCTAAATTATACTATGCAAATGCATGAATTTTTTTCAAGAGTCTAATATCCAAGGCACATAAAACAACCTTTTCAATTACCAGAACTTTGTGAAGTGTTACATACAGCTTAAACACGCAGCTAACTGTTTTACAATACTGTCTACATGACAAAATTTAGAATCGTTGGTCTATTGTATTTGTTGAAATACCTCAGAAAATGCTTTTGAACTTCTAACTCCCTCTTTGCTTTTACGTACATAAAACTCAAACAATATCAGTGTCGAAACAGACATGCTCGGGGTCTTTAGGAATTCAGTAAGACTGGAGCCCCATCTCATTAACATTCCAAATAATATAAAGAAAATGATCTCTTGAAAGCATCTGAGGGGCCCCTTTAGGACGTAAAAAGCTTGGGGGCCCTTACGGGTTATCCTAGCCCCCAGCTATGTCCGTTACGCCACTGAGTGAAATAAGCATACTTTAGAGTAAAGCTACCCTTTTTTTATAAGAAACAAACAAACTGGCTTAAGCCTGGATGCTTCTTAATATTTCATCAAAGTCAGCCTTAAATGTTTCTTAAATTCAAAGACTTCCAACGACAATAACAACCCAGATTAGGCAATTGTGATGCAAGAAAAAGGATGCTCTGGTCTTGTGAGGTATGTAATAGATGTTCATTCCATTTTCTTGCTAAATGATAAAAGATCTACGAGCAAAACAGTTCTTGCAAGTTATTATATGAAACTCAGCCTGACTATGCTTCTTAAACACTTCTTAATTTTAGTCTAATTTTAGCCTCATGTTTCTTATTGACATGTTTCTTATTGAAAAACGTGTTTCTGCTACTTTGTTCCCTGATAGCTAAGAGGCATGCATCTAACAAGAGAAGTGAATGCAGAACACAATACCAGAAAAACTTACCACCATCCATCCTGTCCTCAGAAAAATAACGACACCAACAATGTTCATAAGACATGTTGTAAAAACACCTTAATGCAAAGTTGGAGAATTAGTATTTCAGTATTTTCTGATAGGAAAATATTCATCAAAAGCCCAACGATCTATCAATGGAACTTGAGGGCGCATTTCGGGGGTCTGTTTGCCCCTCTGAAAGCCAAGTTCTTGAAAAAAGTTGGCAGATGCTGTAAGCTGTAAACACACAAGTACATACAAACAGACAAATAAACAGAAATTCACATACATAAGCAAGTATTCGCACACACATGTACACGTATACACATGCAATGTACACGTATACACATGCACACGCACACATATACACGTACACAGGCACGCAGACATAGAAAAACAGCACAGTAGAACACAATACACAGTTCTTAAAGGCTACGTTTTGTCTCATGGCAGCCTGTAGTTCGAAATTCTTTACTAAAACCCATTGACTTCTTTATAATTTTTAAATGTCAATTACGGAGGGTGGTCCTTCAGCCTGAGCTGATTTACAAGAGGCCCTCCACTAAAAGCACGAACACTTACAGAAGCCAAATACAAAAGTTGAAAACTCATTAATTAAAAAAAACCTAGTACAAACGTATAACTATAAAAGAATTTTAAAAAGTAATGAATATAAGCAGGCATAAACTAAACAAACTAAATTCTTCTTTCGAAGAAATGCAAGAACAATGCCTGCTTAGTTTTTTCAGGAAGGTCATTCCACACCTTTGCTCCACGATAGGAGAAACATCTTTGCCTGTTGCAAGATTTCTTATCGGGCAGTTTCAAATCAATTTTAATATTTATAATTACTCCATCGGTGTTTACAGACGATGTAAAAGAAGAAAGTCCCCCAGTTAACATGGTGCTGGAAGAATCTGATTTACATATTACATCTCATTAAAATCTACGAGAAATTTATAAGTAATAGATGGCATATTAGAGACGGATGTGTGTAATAAATTGGTTTCACAAGATGACCTTGATAGAGCAGGATACAGTGAAAATGAGACAGGTTTTCAACTTTATTTCATATATCCATAGTCAACACACGTAATTTCTCCATTTCCCAGCTACCATGTTTTCCTTTCTCAATGCATCGTGGGATTTCTAGAATGCTGTGCAGTGGTTCCCAAACAGTGTCATTAAATCAAAAGTCATGGACGTACAATTTTTAAACTTGAGGAATCATTTAGTGTCAGTCCCAGGATTTTTTAACGAGCAGTTCCACATAAAATGCGCAGTTCTAAAAAAATTGTGCTTTTCAAACGAAAAACATGTGCCGCTAACAAAGTGCATTATGTAGTGACCCAAGGATGTAAGAAAGCAAATAGCAGTAAAAATGGTTGATTTAGGTATGAACGGATAGGAGAAGTGCAATCATAAATAGAACTGTTAGAGGTACTAGTATTTATATACCCCTACTTGCCAAAAGTAGGCAGTTTAGTTTCATTTGCAACCAAAAGAACACAGCATTGCTGGATTTTATGTGCAGTTCTAAATTGTGTTGAAAAAAACCTGGTCAACCCTATTGATCTACAGTTTATACATAAATGAAACAAGATAATAAAATTCCAAAGTCTCCTGTTTAGTGTCTAAAATCTGGAGAGATTCTCTCTCAGCACAAAAAAGTTTGTAAAATTTCGTTCAGCTATGAACAATGTTTTACTTTCATTCACAAGGTAATCTGAGAGCAAACCAGTATCAACAGTACGTTCAGCTGCGAAATTTCAACGGATAACTAGACATTTTGCATTTGTCTTGAAAAAGCTTAGATTTCAAGGAAAGCACAACAGTTTGCCACATGCAAGATAATCATATTATTTTACATGTTATAAAACAACCTGAGTTGAAATTAACAAAATTACTTTCAAAGTTCTTGAAAATCGAATTTTAAGACGTCGATATCAATTAGGCCTAAAGAACTAATACGCTAGAGCGTTTTTGTTCTTCTTAATCAACGAAAATATTCAGCTTTAAGCGAAAGGCAGACAAAATTATTGATTGATGGAGATCTGTGAAAACTTTTGTAAGATGCCACTGGATGTGATTCTGCACAATCAATAGAATACTGTCTTATGCCAGCATAGCTTAAGGTCACTCTTGTTTGAAATCACTATTTGCAAACAGTCGATAACAATAGGGGGTCATTAAGTTAATATGTACGCACCAAAATGACAAAAATTTGACACCCCTTTCCCAATCGTACGCACATGTACGCTTAATACGATCTTCCCCCCTATTGGGTATGTACTCTTACCCATCTGACCTCCCATCTCTACCGTGAATGTTTCTAAATATCTAAATATAAGACTGCAAAATATTTGAGAGACAGGAAAGTAATCATAGCAAATGTTTCATAAAACATTAATGGAAGTCGTAGCTAAAGATAACACGGTATGACGTATGTACCTTGCACATGAAAGTATTAAAAAGTGTAAGCAAAAAGGGACTTTTGCGTATGTACTAAGATGTATCAATTCGCCCCCCTTGTGTGCATTGCGTAAGCTTTTGCAAGACCCCCCTCCACCTTTGTGTATACGTACTAAATGAGTGACCCCTAGAGATAAGTGAAACTAGACGTACCATCCCATGTACCAAATAACAGTGTTTTTGTAATAAAGAATGACGTCTTCCACCAGGGCTCGTTTGCTTGGTGCAGCTAAAATTAAACAATTTCCATCAGTTAAGAGTTGCTACTAAGCTCAGGAAACTATGCATGAGGCCATAATGCATGCCTAGCTGGGATGTGAGCATTTAATACAGGTTAATTTATTTCTTAAGAGTAAGTAGTAGGCAACAGTACTGCCCAATGAATTCAGAGGTCCCAGGGCAAAAGAGAAAGACGAAGCCCCCGTGAGCGAAGCGAGCAGGAAATGTTCAGGATTTCTAGAAGTTAACTATGGAAAATTACTGCTCGTTTACTTTATGAGGTCCCCCATACCTTAAAATGAGGCCCCTTGGAGCTTGAGGCTCTGGGGCAATTTGCTCCTGTCCCATCTCGCCGGTCTTCGTAAACGCTATGCAATTGCAAGAACTTCCAGTAAAGAGTCTTAGATTTCTAGAAACAGTTGAGAGGTTTGATATTTAATACATTAATTTCATAAGCCTAGCCAGTTTTTCTGAACACAACATGTTTCTAAAGTGTCATTTAGCCTTGATAACTCTTCGGAAAACTTTCGAAAGAGTCGCCTTCAAGCCATAATAAAAAAGAGCAACAGAAGTTAGCCATCAATAGCTAAATCAATGCTTCATCAAGCAGCTGAATTTTCACATCGGCCTACTACAATAAAAGCTAATTCCTTTCATTTTCTAGTTGTGTGAAAAAGTTGAATGGCTAACAGAAAAAGCCAGGAGTTTTAATTATTTGCGTTAAAAATTACTAGCCCAACACATCTTGCAGGCTGCAGAAAACCTGCGGTATTGTTATCTACTTCTGAAAGACAAAATGGAAAAATTAAGAGCTCATTTATAGCATTGAGCAAACTTACGGTGGGTGGGTCACCGTCTTATGAATGCTTTATCTCTTCTCAGCTGCATTTATATTCTGTCGAGGAGAAGCAACGACACCTACGCCTGCCTCCTTATTACTATACCTCCTTCAAAAACAACAGTATGTGCCAAAATACTCAACGATAAACATTTTTCTACGAAGGAGGAGTTAGCATACAGCTAGGACGAATCCAATTTTGTCATATCGTGTAGCATAAATGAGCAACTTGTAAAAAGCAACTTGTTCTATTTCAGCTTCCGTATTCAATACATAGATGAAGCCCAGTGAAAGCAATTGCATTACAAGTACACGGCCAGATAGGGATTAGTTTAAGTACTCTTGTGTTCTCAATTGTAGGGAGTAGGATTAGCATAGGGTGGGTATTTTTCTAGATTTTCATAAAGTGGAGGGGTGGTAATGAAATAACCTACCGGTAAAATCGCAACAAACCTGAAGGACGTTAAAGAGTCAATGATCCCACCAGATGGTGTTGAGTGAAAATTGGATGGAGTGGTAGACAGTGTTACAACTGACAAGAGTTGTTCAGTACTTGGTGAAGAGTTGACTCGTGCACAATGGGATACAAGTGACAGAGAAAATTTTGTTGATAGTGATGATTCCCACATTTTGCTAAAAAGGGGTCATTGCAAAATGCTATGAGGGGTGAAGATTTACAAAAAGTGCAATATGACGTCCCCTATAATTCAGCACAAAAGATTAAACCAGTATTGTGGTGCTCATTATGAAATGCTAGCCATTAGAGCGAATTTGGTATTGTGTCTGAGTGATAACAAGGCACGCAGTTTGTAGACGTAGTCCCTATTCAACCTTAGAACGGCATTTCGACTGAGATTTCCACCTCTCAACGAACAAGGGCGACAAAAGACTTTGTAGATATTAAAAGTAACGTTCGTGTGAGGATAGCTAGGATCTTGGTCAGGATGCTAGGTCCATATATTTTCTACCCGATTTTACTTCCGTTTCCCCCAATTCCTTGGGGCTTGAAGGGTGCCTCTAAGAGGACTTCAGTTCTGGCACGAGCAATTAGGACCGGATGCCCTTCCTGACGTCACCAATGGCCTGCGGTGGGCCTCGAACCCAGGACAACGTTGGTCTGAGTCGAGTGCAATCCATCAAAACACAACCTTACAATAGAATCTACAAAAATAATCCCTTACATACCACATATATCATTAAAAATTTTGTAATTCATTAAGCAGCCTTCCCACTCTGTATTCTATCTCCAATAACCACCAAACATTTATCTGTAATTATTCGGTGGCCTTATGTGCAAAAGGTTCATAAGTAGGGTAATGTAAATTAAGGTGAACCGTCTCCACTTCGCTTTCAATTTTGAAAAGCTTTGGGGACCTTCAAGTGACTACTCAAAGCAAAAGATAGTGGTATATAATTCTATCCTTTGTATAATCTATTGCAAAAGGTATTTCCTGAGCGATAACTGAACAACAATATCCTAGACAAAAGATATTGTTAGAATTGAAAAGTGTTTTTAGAGCCACAATTCACTCATAGTAAATGAAGATATAAAACCTATTAGTTATTACTTGCTCCACTGCTCGCTTTGAAATTCTATTCAGCGGTTTACACAGGCAACAAACAAAAAGCTTCAAATTATTGGATTTAAAATGAAATTAACATGAATGAAACTAAGACAAAAACGAAATGGTGTTGAGGTCCTTACGGGACCCTTCAGAGGCTTCGAGGAGAGTTTTTGTGTTAGGAGGGAAACGTAAAGTGGGTTCCCAATCTTTCTGAATTCCTGGGAACCCCCGAGTTTTCTGGTATGCCATTAGTACCAAACAATGCTAGAAAAGCTACTGGGTATTTGATGACTTTGTGTAAAGGCTGGGAGTCCTAAGGAGTTGTCCTAACATTAACCTACGTCGGTTACGCCTCTATTTGACATTCAAAATCTACAACTTTGCAACAATAGCCTTCTTGTTCCATTAAGTGTTAATTAGCATTTAAACAAAGGAATGTCTCACCTCCCTTGGAAATGGGTGTAGTCATGAGAAAGTTCCTCAGATCCCCACCCTATGACTACTAAATAGCGCACTTGTATATTTACCTTGCTTTATGCTATGGATGGTTTTGAAATCACGTTCCGGTATCATTATGCGTGTTAATCACTCTTTTAATTATTCCATGATGGAAATTTTATGGACGGTAATTAGCAGTTTCAGATCAAGCATCAATGATATCAAGCTTGCGCTATGTAAAGATAAGAAATAAAAGCATATTTTGAATAGGCCAAAACAAACGAGAAGAAGAGCTATCATATCTGACCAGATGAAGAAATCAGCAATGAATATTGTTTATTATCAACGATCACGGTGGGATCAGTAGATTCAAATGATATGTTCTCCATATTTTGCATACAATAAGAGTTTTGCTAGGTTGGGGGTTTTGTAGCGTTTATCTAAACGAAACTTTCGTGCATCTGCCAGCTCTTTCACACCTAACCAATAGCATGCCAATCTCCAATTTTCAAATATTTTCGGCTAACAGAAACACTAAATCTATTGTGAAAAAGCAATTTACCTGCAATCAGCCCATTCAACGAATTACGAACTGCAGGGAGCTTTTGTTTTTATGTAAAGTGATGACGAGGAACATTTCTACGTTGAACAAACAGTTGCGGCGAATTACGGGAAAAGCATGAATAGCCAGCACATTACAAACAAACGAAATTTGTTTGCAAAGGGACAAGGGCTTTTGTCCAAAAAAACTCACAATCTACTCACAAAAGTACCTGCCCTGTTTCTGCCGAACAGTCAGCTAACTCTGTGCTATTTTTACCAACTTATGTAAATGAATCAGCCACAAAAAGCTTGGCATAAAATCAAACAGTATAACCGCTAACTGCAGATTAATTTTAAGTGAAAGGATTACAGTCCTTATGCAAGCAATCAGGCAAAGGGTCATGAAAGAAATAGTTGTTTGACGTTATACATTAGAACGTAACTACCTTGTGGTTTCTGTTGTTAAAACTCGTTAAGTATCATAATTTTCAAGTACAGCATGCTGACTAATTAATATTTTATCGTACATATTCCCGTGATCTTTTGGTTCTTACCATTGAAATAATACAATCATAGTTGCTTTTATAAATAAATGCTATATAGGTCTCTCACAAATCCTTACCTCCCCTTCTTCGTCGAAAAGTTCTCTGACTTCAGAACTGGTTCCATTCCTGGGTATTTCACTAAGATTGCTCGCTTTTCTCGGCTCATATGAACTCTTCTCCGCCAACCCATACTTCCCCCAGTCTATTTCTTGCTTTCGAACTTTGGAAGTAGTACCATTTGTCGACGTGGATCCGCCAATTTCACAGCTCTTTGTCGATGAAGTCTCCATCTAGCTGGCGGAACACACCTGCCAGAGTTTTACAACTCAACAAGAAATTCCATTTCGTGTATCAGCATTGTAATCCAGCAGGCCTCTTTTGTGTCAAATGTTTTCGACTATAACAAGGCTCTACTTTCGATTTTTTCTTAGTCTCACCTTTCTGATGGTTCTCGAAGTATTTTTGGGTATGCTTTCAGAATTCACCCAGTTCTGCTATGGGTTAAAGGCCATCTTTTTGCGATAACACCATTCGATTTCGCCTCCGCAGATACCATCATAATCCAGAGTAGACAGGATCCAAATCATGTTTAGCTTTCCCTAAATCTCTGGTAACAACAAAAAGTAAAACGTCACATCTCAAAAGGAGAGCAGATTCACTTCTGTGCGCGATTCACCAATGATATGAATGGCTTGTACGCAGGGGTGAATTCTTAACAGGTTAACAAGGGGGGCTCTAGGTGCAATGTCAGAAAGTGGGTGTGGCCCATCTGCAGCCATACCCATATTTTTGAAGATTAAGACATGATAATTTAGTTTAATTGTGACATAATATAGCCAACATCTATAAAGATCTCAATAGCCATATAGTAGAGAAGAAATTCATCATAGCAATACTGGATATATAGCCTAAAATGTAAAAATGCATTATCAAGGTTAACACCTACCTTAAAGAAGAAAAAGAGAAAGATGTAAGCTATAGAGCGAGAGATGAAGGGGAGATGAAATGACGCCTGGAACATCATCATCATCATCGTCGTCGTAGAATTCTTGGATGCACTTCTTTGGTGGGCAACTTTATACTTGGTCAGGTTTCCTTGATGCACGAACGGTTTCTAGAATATTAACTTCAATCTTCATTCCAACTTCACTGTACCAATGGCTCGGCTAGGTGACTCGTGTCCCTGCCATTGAACCAACGAACTCTAACTCATGATTCACATAGTTCTAGTTCTAATGCTCTAATTCTTCGATAATCATTCTAGTTCTCTTCAAAATCTTAGTTCTCTTCAAATTCTAGTTCCTTTCAACTTATTTACCACAAGGGATGCACTTAAATAATGTAAAAATACTGATTTAGGATGCATCAGCATTTTTGCCGACATAGAGTAATGCTAGTTTATTCTATTATACCTAGTCTAATCGTGTACGACGCAAGGGTAGATAATCCTTAATCCCTAAAGCAATAGAATGGAATGCTGCATAATGCACCGTCATTATTACGGGGTTTCCTATGGTGTACCTAGTTTACAACATTACTACGTTTGTATTAGCTATATCTAACCTAAGTTATTCTTAATGACTAATATGAAATACTTTTGGACATATACGTGCGTCTTACAATTTAATGAATAGAAACTACCGATATAAACATATGCTTACTTTTCCTGGAAGCTATAAGGATTCTGTTGGCTCATTTCCAGTCGAGCCCTCGATGTATCTCACAAACAACTAATATGTGATGGCCCTCTCTACCTTTCCCAAGCCTTGAGATTCCAAATACCTAACATATACTGACGCGATACGACGTAGACCTCTACAGTCTTCTACAAGGACTGTGAGTCTAAATACCAAAATAATGAAATGTGAGACGTCCTAATACAAGATAAAAGTACTTTCACAAGCTACTTTATCTGTCCTAATTTTCCATGCATAGCTCCGCACTTTCGTTTATAAATTAGCAGTATGATAACACCATACAAAACATTGGAAGCAAAGTCAATGCGCTTTGAAAAGCAAGATTGATACAAAAGTTTGGGAGGGGGCTGAGCCCCCAAAATGCGCAACAATTTTAACAAGGGGGCTCTCCTGAGCCCCCTAGAAATCACCACTGCTTGTAAGTTAAGCAGCGTAGCTCTTCCTGTTTATGAGACCAAGCTCCAACAATTGCTTTTTGCGTAGATGCTATATATAAGCAATATTTGATTGGAAAAGACAATTATTTATTGTGATTGTGAGAAATATAGATCCTGATATTTCCAAAGGAGTGCCTAGGGAATCCTCCATTTCTCAGTTAGATTTGCTCGCCTATGCTAGTCGGTGTCGTTTCGCTACTGTTGCCCCCCTTGCACCACTGTCTGTCGGATGACCCTGTGAAGGGATGTAGAATAGAAAGTGCTATGACATCAAAATATAAAGTGGGTGGGCATATAAAAGCTGCAAGTAAAAGACCCTAAAGGTAAAGACCCTACTTGGATTGGCTTAATTTTTCGGCTCGGGCACAGTTGGATTAAAGCCAACCCATTAATTCTAGAAAGCGTAATCAAGAGAGCAGAAAATTTGAAAATCGCTGCAAATTTCTGATGAATCTACCGCTTCACTATCAGTTTGTTCACATATAAATTGCCAAGTTCCCATATTCAGAATGTTAACGTTTTCTCCACTTCGTGCAGCCAGCCCTGCGATCATTAGCCCGAATGGCCCGGCCGGCCAGTCACCCCCTGGACTACGTAAACGGAATGGGGAGAATTTTCTCAATGTTATTGGCAGATCAAAGCTGTAAAAGTCTTAAGCAGAGGACTTAAGAGCATTTCACAGCATTTTGCACTGATTATATTGTGGTTTAACCGAGATAATAGTGTGCCAGTTCTGCAAATCAGCAAATCATTAGCTAGGTTAGGCCGATATAAGAGCCACACTTCACACTAAATGGGATCCCATGTAATCCTCACAACGAATTTCTGCAATTAATAGGCCCCTATTCACAAGGATTTCCTTGCCCTATTTTTGGAGCCACAACGTCCCTACTTACAACTAGTTTAAATTGTGCTTCTATATATTTGCAATAGACTTGAAGCCTGCAGCAAATACTGAGCACGCTCAGGTTCCTTTGCCCTTGCGCTTTCATTACTTCAGTGCAATAAGTCTGTGAATTTTCAATTTTGAAGAGGTAGTTTCCTATTTTTGCCCCGGGACCTCAAAAATCCCTGTTACAGCACTTAGCCACCTCCACCAATTTAAAATGAATACTTGCCTTTCCTTGAAGAGATTTCAAGAGCTGGCAACTGTATCCATAAATGAGCCTTCTGGATCACCTTTGGAGGCAGGTGGATCGATTGTCCTTGAGTAATGTGTGATTAATTATTTGTTTAATGACATCTGCAAGCCTTTGACTCGTTGCCACGGTATTGAGTTAGTTTCGAGAAGAATCTTTAATGCTTTGATCTCTTGTATAGCTTGTATGAAATTTGCAAAATGGCTTCTGGCATGGGGATAGTCGACCAGTAAAGAAAGTCAAATGATAGTTGCTTCAAAGTCCACAAAACTGAACCTCTGAGCTTAAAATTAGAGTTCTCTGCAGTTCCAGTTGTTATAAAACGTTGGGTATGGACTTTACCTGGAATTGCATGCATAAGTAGGCATGGCAGAAACTAAAACTAGCACGATACACAATAAAAGTCAGCAGGGGCGGCGTCAGTCATCACAGATTTTTGGTGCTAACATAACAGAACGATTTGACTATTAAAAATCATGCTGGAGGTCGCTTACCTCAACCCTAACATTTTCGCATCGAATTTGGACGAGTTAGAAAGTAGATCTCGGTGAAAAGTGGGGGCCTCGTCCTTAAGTAGCCCTTCAATTTTGCAAAGGGGTTCGTACCGAAGAGAAATTATTTGGGTGAAAGAAAGTTCTAATAGGACAGGACTGTGCAAATACATGTTAATACTATCTGAAGATTGAGTAAGATCATTTTGTGGACAAGAAATCATTTCTATGTGGTACGAGCCCCTCTGTAAATAATGAGGAGTCGCTTATTGCTGATTTCACGTCTTGTAATGAGTTTGGATTGGTGTTAGGGTTGATAATCTGCTTTAGGGGCCATTCATATATTACGCGACTCTAATTTTTGGAAGTTTTAGACACCCACCCACCCCCTGTCACACTTTGTCACAATTTCAAAGCTACCCACCTACTCCCGATAAGTGACGTTACATTATGAATTTCAATAGGATACTTTTATGCTTTCGTAATGTGTTTATTATGTCATTTTTTTGGATGGCTCATAGAGGCAGCCATGTTGTCATGTACTGTGTCAGTGAACCAGTGGTGATTTCTAAAAACTTTAACAAGGAGGGGCTCTAGATACAACCACGGCCTCATTTTGGTGTGCCCTATATCCAACCACACCCATATTTTTATAGATGCTAATATGATAATTTAGTCTAACAATAACATGTCTAATAGACAATTAGAAGTCTCAGTAACCATGCAGCAGTGCAAAATTATCATAGCAATGCAAAAAAGTTTGGAAGCAAGGTCAGCTATGAAAAGCAAGACCAATACAAGAATTTTGGAGGGCAATGCCCCCCAAGTAAACAGTAATTTCAGCAAGGCGACTCCGCCCCCTGAGCCTCCCTAGAAATCACCTCTGGAGTGAGCATGACCAAAACGGTATCAAAATTGGATTGCTAGATTATTTTTAGACTTGGAACTAAATTTGTTCTAAAAAAGGGCCAGACTAGCTATTTTGAGGCTCAATGTGCTAAATATTGAGTTGCTTTTCAAAATGTGATATCAAACTCCAAAAACACCCACCCCCATTGCGTGATGCAACATATAAATGGCCCCTTTTAGAAAGTTCATGACCTCTACTGGAAGCAAAAAATCAATCATGTAATAATCCCAGATAATGTTATAATTGATGTCATCATTTCTATTTATACAAACAAATCTTTTGCACCAATTATCTAACAATCCCAAATAAGTGGGGGATTCTAGTGATGGGCTCAGAAATTCTATCAACATGAAATAAATGGGAGGGGGTTGGAAATTTGGCCTATGGTGTACCAATTGGTGTATGTATATATATATATATATATATATATATATATATATATATATATATATATATATACAGTACAGCACAGCACAATAAACTTGCTTGAAGCAACTACTTTTTGGAATCTTGTGGTATATCTCTCTCAATAATTGGGCAACTCAGCCTCAACTGTTACATTTTCCCAGGTATATCCTAGAAAAATGGAGGACTTGATGTGTAGGGGGTCCTAATAAAAGCAGGGATATTTGCTTATACAGAATCCAAGAGAAAGAAAATGTATCTAGAAAAATTAATGCTTATGAAACTAGATCATTACCAAATTGTGCTAGTGATACACAGATTTTTAAAATGCTGCTTGTGCAGTTTTTTGTGCAAATTTCTGCTATCTTGATAGGATCTTGAATGTATTTATGCACCTTATTTCTCTTTCAATGTAAATTCACACATTAGAGATTTGGTAGAACCTCTTGGCCTATGTAGAGCCTCTTGGCCTAAGATTGCCAGCTTTGGGAGCTGGAAGTGCTACCATAGTAAGCATGGCAAGCAGCCCCCTAATTCTGAAACCTTTATCAGCCACAATTGTCTCCAGGTATCAAATGATCCAAGAAGTCAGATTTTTCAACAATAAGCTTGTCTGAAGAATTTCCTGACTATAAATCAGATGTGTAATTTATGTGTCTATTTGATATTCACCTAGTTAATAACTTGTATGTATTGTTATTATAATATACACTGTAGAGCTTTTTCTGAGCAGCTGGTTGGGTAAAAGTTTCACAGCAAAATTGAACAGCAACAATGATGCTTCTTAAAACATTGACAGACTCTTTTGTTCCTGAAGGCCTCCGGAATGCGCTTTTTGCTGCTTAGCTGATGCAAACCTCCTGAGAAATGATAAAATTATCAATTAAACAGATAAGCAGTCATCTCAATTTCTGCGCCTCTGCAAAGTTGAAACAATGTAAGAAAGGATTCCTCCTAAGTAAAGACAACTTCCTCAGTTGGTTTTGCCTACTTTTTGCTGCAGTTGTGAAGCCTCGTCTGATGTTCATTCTTTTTGCCTTGTCTTCCATCATCCTCTAAACAAACTCTTTCAGCTTTCTAGACATTTATCCAGTGTAAAGCATGGAGAATATAAAATTTATTCTACCCAGTGCCCCCTAACTTTTCGTTCAAATTCACCATATGTCTGTGTACCTTGGCTGGCCTCCTGTAACAGATGGGTACAGAACTACTTCCTGCAGTTTCCAAACCTTCAAATTCTAAATATGAGCTTTTACTGGATGAGAAGAGTGTGAGCAGCTTCTAACATTTCACCAACATTGTCTTGCTCTGGTGCATGAATTACAGGCTGACTTGACAAATCTAGCAGGATCTGAGCAACACCTTCATTTTCACTACCACCGAGACCTTTGTCTACCTGGAAGTTGCCCTGAGGACGAGATGTCTTAGTACTCCTCCGAAATGCAGTCTCTCGTTCATATCTTGCTACTTCAGCCATAGTTGCTGGAATTGGATCTGGATTCAGCCTAGTAGGCCCATCTTCACCAACCCAGTGCAAAGAGCATATGTAATGGTGATATGATAAATTTTCAAGTGATAGGTGATTTGCGGGCCTACGGCAGGCAGTTATCCAAATTCTTGCAGCAGCTTCGTTACGCTTTTTTCCAGGGAAATGGATGAACCGAACTGGCTTTCCATACCGATTGCACATTGATAGTCTTTCTGGGTACCTTGAATCATTTCTACAAGTACTGTACGAGCAGCGTTTAACCATATTTCTTGCAATGTACTGCGCTTCTATACAGAACTAACTGTTGTCTGGGTTGTCTGGTTTTGTTTGTCCAAACTTTAGTGTTCCACCAATCAGCTTCGAGCACTGCAGCAGCACGTGGCTGCCCCATGAAGCATACTACATGTTATACTGTACATTCTCTATTAGGCCCCCAGGGGGCTTAGTAATTTCAAGCCCTTTAGATGGGGGCTTATTGGAGAGGAGGGCTTAAAAGAGAGGAGGCTTAATAAATTTCTTGAAAATTTTCAATAGTTGACTAAACATTTGCTGTATGAAAATAGAGAAAAATATACTGATCTTGTTTAGTTTATGCATCATTAGTTCACAGCAGAGCAAGCAAAATTGAAAAATTGTGTAGTAACTGTTGATATAGAAAGTCTTTAGCTGCAGTAAGTTGATGAATGACTTTGATTCTTGATAGCATGAGAACTATTGCTCTCAGAGCGTGATCTAGCTTAGTTTACCTACTTCAATGAAGTTTACTTACGCTTGATAGTATTAAAAATTTTCTAGGGTCGCTTTATAGAGAGGGGTTTAATAAATTTCTTGGTCCAAAAATAGGGGCTTATTGGAGAGGGGCTCTAAAAAGAGAATTTTTGGTATTTTACAAGAAAACCACTTCCTTGCACGAGCCGCAATTTTCTAGAACTATTCTTGAAATGGCAGTATTTTCCCCTGGAACTATCCTAGAAATGGCACTGGCAAAAACTGTCTAAAATGTGAGTATAACATGTTACAAAAAAGCTTGATCATTGCTAGCTAACAAATCCTAGAAAGAAGAAAGCCATGTTGACTTTTGGCACAAAAAAGCGAAACTTTGAAAGTTGAGAATTATGATGTTCTTAAGAGATCCTTGATATTTTAGCTGCTTGAGTGTCGCTTTCTTATACACTTGTCTTATAAGAAACGTGTATTCTAGCAATTGTTGTCTGGCAAGCAATTCACAACACCCCATTTTGAGATATGTGCTGTGTTCGGAAAAAGTTGCTCATATTCCCCCAAGATTATCGATTTAATATTTGGGTGTCTTGAAGAATCGAGATTTGATTGAATAATTCCGCACGTTGAATTGTCTGAATGTATATATCAAAGAAAAGGCGAATTACAGTAACAAATAATAATTGATGATCTAAATTGTTCACAAATCAAATGCTTCCTCGAAGCGTAATTTTCCAGTATTAAGTGTTCTTCTCTCTCTGGAAGTCTTTTCTCTATTCTCAAGTGTTTCTCGTCTTCTCAATGCTTCATTTTCATCTCAAACTCGTCTCTTCTCATAACTCTTGTTTCATTCTCATGCGCTTGCTCCATGTCACATGCTCAAATGTTCAATTCAATTCATAACATGCTAGATTTAGAAAGAACTTGCTGAGCCATTTACTAAAAATCATCGTGTGTGCAGATAAGTCCATTGAAATATTAAAGAAAATAAGGAAGATCATTCATTTGTATTCTCCAAATCTTTCAATATAGTGTAAATTGCAAAAGAGATTTTATTGTTAGTGTTGTAATTGGTTGTGAATTTCAATTGTTTCATGGACCACCAACATTTCAATTTGGATCCCCAAATTGCTGCATTTTTCCAGTAGACCACTGGAATATTCCATGGGCCTCGTTTGAGAACCACTGACACACACGGTTTAATTATAATTATCATATTTGTAGAATACCATAGTTGGCGTCAGGGAAGAAGTGTTGGGGGGACTAAGCATTGCGAAGTGCAAACAGTAAACAAAGCGAGAAAGGTTAGGCTGACTACGCCCTTTAAATTGGCTTATAAAGAGAAAAACAGAAGAGGAAGTGCCGAAAGTGCATAGAAATCTTAAGAAATTTAGGTGCCGGCGGAGGGCCTCATCAACATTTTGGGGACTTAAGCCTTTCCAAGCTCCCCTGATAGCACCATGCCTGAGAAGGTCGAAGTATTTACTGAGCTTATGTAATATAAACTAATATATACTATACTAACAAATTATATACTATAACTATAACTATAGTAGCTATATACTAAAAAGGAAAAATCTTCTCTATTTGCAAAGGCTTTTAGAAATGCTAGCAATCAAGAATTAGGAAGCAGAATCCATTCATTTGCAGCCAAAACTAGAAAAGGTTAGTTTAAAAAGCTGCTTTCCTCTTATGTTTGTGCTTTTGGCACTGAGTTCTAGCTAGATTTGAAGAAAAAATTCAGAGCTTTGGTTTTTATCTTGTGTCTATAACATTTGGGCAAGGAAAGTTAAACTACTACGCAACTTTCATTACAAGAATTTGCTTCCTGAGATTTTTGGAACCTTTGGAACTAGGCATTTCATTTCATTTTTTCATTACAAAAATTCTGTAAGCAGGGGAGCCCTTCAGCAAAAAATGCTAGTTTTCAAGGGTCCCTCCAACTAAAGCACAAATACATTTGAGAGAAAAACAAAGCAGTTAAAAATCTAAGTACAAAATCACTCTTAAAAATAAAATTAGAGCTTTTAGTGAAGTAAAAAATGAAAATAAATAAGAATTAGAAGAGCAACGTTCATTTGATTACGAAATACACTGTTCCCTGGGGCTAGCTTCCTTATAAAAACGTTTTCCCTCAACCTTAACTGTTTGCAATGTTGAGTCCTTGCGTTTTACAGTAGTTACGAACGAACAGTTCCCATCATTTCTGTATTTTCTTGCTCAAATAGTAGACTGATGAATGGCAGATATAATTAATATGCTTAGCTTTAGGCTTCAACAGTGTTTGAAATTCTGAGTCGTTGCGTTGTAAAGTAATTATAGATAACGTTAACAGCTATTTTGTTTCTTCTTCATTTTTAAGGTTCGCTTTTACCACTAGGATACGTTTGAATGCAATCTTATAAAAAATGTGTGTATTGCTTTCTTATATCTCTGATATTAAAAGCATATTTAACTGTTTATGTACTGCAAAGTATATTTAACTTGTCAACACATGTACTCGTGGATGCTACTAGATTTGCGTATTATCCACGCCTGATTGTGTCTGCTTTCAAAAACAAGAAGGTTGCAACATTTTGTTGCGTATGTTGTTCCCATACACGGTTTTTTTTATAAGAAAAAAGTTTATAAGAAAATGAGGCTCATATCGTCAAAATCTTAAGAAAATCATAAGAAAATCACGAGGCTCAATTTCCAAAATTAAGTGTTTTTATAGGCCAAAAAGCGGTATTTCGTTGTTATTGCATTCAAAATGTTGAAGATGGAATTCAAATTCAAGTATACAATATTATTAACGACAGTGTAAACCGCTCTAGCCAGTTTATTTCAGTAAAAGTAAAGACACATTTAAGAAAATCTGAGGCTCAATTTCGGGAAATGTTAAAGAAAATTGAGGCTGAGGCAAAATAATGATTTTCTTATAAAAAAAAACTTGTATTCCGAATGCACTCTGACTGCCGCGCGGCTGTTCGCCTCTCTTTGATTTCCACTATCGCAATATTTAGATGGCCTAAGTATGGCGCGAAAATAAACCAGTGGAGTCAACTAGCCAAAGCACAGAAATGCTAAGTGTCTTATGACTAAGTAATGATAGTAAACTCTTCATCCAACGACTAAGCATCGTCGTATTGGATTTCTGTATTATTTGCCCAATTTTCTTGCGCGCCGAGCCAAACCAACTCCGCGATCCAACTAGTCACACAGAAGCGCTCAAGCACAGTATGGACGATGAGTGGGATCCACATGCACTTTTAGTCTGTCCTTACGATGAAGTGCATGTGGTATCTGTCCTGAGGTTTCAGAGACATCTTCTAAAGTGCCGCAAGGTGAAATTACTCAACTTGTGTTCATATTTGTCAATAGTCAAATAATTGTTTGTTTGATAACTGTTTGAAAGAGTTGTCATACAAACAACGGCATCGCCACCCCACCTCAGAATAAGCTCCCTGAAATGAGCCCTCACCTAAAATCATAGTTTCAAATGGCACCCCTCGAATAATTCCCATTATAGTTTTTTCGAAGGAAGCATAATTGCAGAATAATATCTTATGTCAAGAAAGCCTCCACAGAACAATAGCTATATGTACAGTATTACTTCCTTCAACTGAAGACAAAAAGCATAATTATACGTGACTGCACTCTTTGTTTGTAAGAATAAAGGTTATGAGAATATTGAGGCTCAAAATCGCTGAAATTTAGAAATAATGTAAAAATAATGCTAGGCTCAAGCTTCATCAAGACGTACGAAATTTTTGTATCACAGTTATAGCACTGCTGTCAGGCCTGCTTTTGCGTTATTGATACAAAATATAAACTCTTGCTTAGTTTTATGATGCAGTAAAACACTAACAAAGATTGGAATTTATTCCTTAAAATTTTAGACAAGATTACACCTTTGGTATTTAAGAATAATTCAAGAATAGTCCTAGGCTCAAAATCAGATCAGTTTAAGAATATTGAGACTTGGAAAATGTTTGAATATTCTTATGAAAAAAGAGTGGATCATAATGACAATGAAAAAATCCTTGTTGACTAATGAATTTCCTTTGTGAAAAAACCTTTGTAATTTTTGCACTTACTTGATTGAGAAAATTATGTCATCTTATTAAATCAACCTTTGAGGAAAATCCCAACCTTTGAAATAAGAATCCCTTGAATATGCATCAACCCAAAAATATACTTTTGCAACTATGCCCCTGGGGGCTTGTTGGAGAATTTATGGTAATACATCAAATTGCTCCAAATGATAAGCATAATCAAAATACACTGTAAAAAAGTGGGGTGTAACTTACTAAGTAATGAGTTACCCCATAAAAACACTTACCAAAGTACAAATGATTGCAGTCTTTTGTGGGCAGATTATGATAGGAGTGCTAGACCATCCAGGGATGCTGTGGCATGTGTTGTCATGCGATCTTTGAAAAGCAAGCTTGAAAGCAATGGCCCCATGTATATGCCAGTTTCTATCACCTAGTTAATAATATAATACAGTCACTTATCATCTGGTTTAGAAAAGATCATATCAGCGAACAGCTTCACCTCAAACTATACAGAACACTTGTAACACCTGTCCTACTGTACAACAGTTCAACTTGGGGAATGACACAAAAAGAGACCAAAGATCTTAATGCTTTTCACAGACAACAACTAAGAAAACTAATAGGTAAAAAATACCCAAATAAAATCTCAAATCAAAATTTGTATAAAAGATGCGACGAGAGGCCAATATCAATTGATATCTTGAAAGGTAGATGGAGGTTGTTCGGTCATGTATTACGTTGTTCTGATGAAACACCAGCAGTTCAAGCCATGAAATTCTACTTTGAAGAATCAGAGAAAAAGTTTAGAGGTAGACCCAGAGAAAGTATAGTAACAACACTGAATAAAGATATCAACAGGGCAAAGTCAATCAACAGAGACTTTCCGATACCAACTTTGAGGAGAAAGGAAGATTTTAAATACATAAGATCGTTGGCACAGGACAGAAACACTTGGAGAGAGTACTCAGGTGTAATTTGCAGAGCAGCAGAAGCAGAAACTACATGAACCACTCTTGTTGTTAATGCAAAACTGCAATTATATTATATTATATAGTCACTTATGACAAAATTGGATGTTTAAATGGGCAGAAACATAAAGCAGTGAACATTGAATTCATAATGAAAGCCCATGGAACTAGCAACTGCAACTTGCCACTTCAAAGCAATCAAGATGTGCGATATTTTACACACCTCAGAAGTTGTCACATGCTGTTGCATGCATTTCCCCCGAAAGCCTAGATTGACCATATTTGGTCAATTTTTGTAATGTTGGATATATGAAAGCTAATGCTAACCCTTACCCTAAATCTAACCTCTTACCCAAACCTTCCAAAGCATACCCTAACACACAAAACCCATCAGTCCTCACATCCAAATCCCACAGAACCCTTGAGTAACCCAAACCCAACAGAACCCTTGAGAAACCTCAGACCCAAACCCCTGTGTTGCCTGAATTCTTCATATTATCTCATTCCTTGATCCCCAATCTTGCACCTTCTCCACAATTAGAAGTTGTTATTTAGTCTACAGTGTTGGCAGAGTTTCATTGTATAACAGGGCATGAAAAAAAATTTCCTTCCTGCGACCGGACAAAAATCATGCTTAAATTTCCTGCAAGACTGGAAAGATAAAATGAAAAGGGGTCACTTTCCAACAATAATGATACTGGTTATATAAATAGTTTGAAGTTAAATATAAATTTATTTAACTTCAAACTATTTTCAATTTTATGAACTTATGAGAAACAGAGATGTTGCGCGCGATGGGGTATATTTTGAAAAATTTCCTGCAAGACGTTAAGGCTTAAGAAATTTCCTGCGACCGGGTGGTCACATGGTCGGGTGGGTTTTCATGCCCTGTTGTATAAGCTCCAACTCATGTTTACTTGCAGAGCCCATAGTTTACTGGTCATGCCCAGTTTTGTTGGCAAATGTAAGCCTTACACCCACCAGAAAATCTTCTAGGGACAGCCCTGTAATAAGGGGTCTTTCACTTTTGTTTTAGGACATCAATGTCCTGTTGAGAAATAAGTATAGAGTTTCATACTCCTGTTGCTAATTACAGACTTAAGTATATACTATTTTAGTGATCTATATTTTGTTGTATTGGTTTTTGGTCAAGAGCACAATTTTACAACTTTTATCATTTATGTAATACTGGTTAGACCTCTATGCATAATTGAGTCAGTTTTCTCCAGAACTTTTCTTTGGAAGATTTCATATCCCAAAAAATCTTCCTAGAAAGTTTTTATACCCTCTGTAACTCAACAACTCACCCCATACTATCTTGTCAGTTATCAAAAATTGACCCAGACCATCTGATTTTAGAATCATCCAGATAAAGACTTAGTGAAGTGCCCATATAACGCAACACACATTTTATTAAGAGACAAATTGAGAAGCCATTTGAGTGTCTGCCCAGACAAGGTGAATATGCATTTTATTTTCTGTGTCATAGTGTGTTTAGTGATTTCTAGTAGTGTGCACAGGCCGGAAGCAAATCAGGGTAAGCAGTGAGCTACAAAGGTGTTTTAAAGATGTCACAGAACTAGTATATTGTTCAAATGTGATCATGTCAAGTAGAAACTTTTAAATCTCAAAGAAACTAAAGCCAGATAAATGCTGTAGGATAAAATGTGCCAATTGAAAGTATCATAATACTTTCACATTAGGAGTGTAATTGTGAATAGCATGTGATCTAATTTCTGAAAGAAGGGTGTGGTGAAAAGGGCATTCTTGCAGCCTGCTACCCTCTATTCTGGCACCTCTGAGAGTGTATAACTCTGTACAGTATTGCATGTGCAAAGATATGTACAGTAAAATTTGTTTGCTGTTTTGGGTAAAAAATATTAGTTGTGATTGAAGCTGTGAAATTTCATGTAAAAATGATTAGTTTATCTTTCAAAGAGTCCATATTCCCTATGTAGAGAAGCTTCTTATTAACAAAATTGTATATGTTATGAGTGTTATAATCTTTGATATAAGATAGCAATTTTCAAAGTGTTTATAAATACAGCTTTAATGTAATAATAATTTATTTTTATATATCATTAGCGAGCAATTGATCCAGATATTATACAAGGTATGTATTATCAAGCATCAAAGTACCTTTACATGTTTATCTTAGTTTGCTTGTCCAAGAGGTGGTATAGTTGAAGTTAATTGCACAAAATAGTTAGATCCATTTTGTGGCAGCAGTTGGACTCGAGTGGTCAGCACAATAAAACAATGAAGACCACTTTCAAATGTATTAAGTCCCATGCCCCATGCCTCACTGGAGTCATGTTATGTTTTGATTTATCATAAAATGCTTAGAAAGGACTCTTTATCATTTTATTGTGTTGACTACTTGAGTCCAACTGCCGCCACAAATCTATAATCCATGTATTTTACATATGCACATGCTTTCATTGTGTACATTTTGCTTATGAACATATATCAGATAATGCCTTTTTCAACATAAACATTCCTTAATAGTTATTGATTTCACAATTTTGTAGCTCAAAATGCTGAGACTGGTGAAATTGCCAGACAAATGGGAAATGTTGAACTCCCAGAAAGAACTTGGGTACCACCAGCTGAAAGTGAAGATTGGGATCTAGGTAATTTACTGCTGTGATGTTCTTGGGAAATAAACTCCACTTCCCATACTCATTAAACTAAGAATATTTTTTCTGCTTTTATGAAGTTTATAACATTTTGTTGAAACTGTAAAAATAATCTCATCTTGTTTTCGTGATTTTTTTAATTACTACTCATCTGTTCATGATTATAGTACAAGGCAATCGCAGCATGGTGATATTTTCAGGTCCATGGAAATAGCTCTTTATATGGACTAAAATCAATTAGATATCTTGGTGCTAAGTCCTGGAATGAACTGCCAATGGAGATCCATCGATTGTCTTTCAAAAATTCATTTTGATAAAGATTAAAGCATACTTATTACATTTGATGAAATAGGTTAGTGTAGATAGCTTGACATGTCAAACAATCAGAATGTATAGTATTTCCTATTCGCTTTTATCAATATTCCTTTTATTAATATATCTTCATAGGGGGTGTTCCCTTCCTGTTAGTTTATCTACTGAGGGAACTTCTCCTTAAAAATTCATGACACCTAATATAATAGTTCACCTTGCTTTAATACAGATTGATACTTCAATACATTATCCCCCTTTGATGATCCTTCAATTCCAACTCTGACATTTATTGAAATGTTACCCCTTAATGGCAAGGTATAGACCAATATTCTCTTAGTTGCATTGTTTTCTTTTGTTTACTATATTAAATGTGATGCTGTTGTTGTTGTTAATGTTATGAATGTAAGTTATTTCAAAACAATCAAATAAAATCAATCAATAACATTTATTCTAGGAAATTCTAGAGCATATATCTTTATTGATTTTGAATGTATAGGCTGTTTTACATCAAGTCTCAATACTTGTATTAATGCTTAATTTATATGTTAATGTAATGTTTTGTTTATTCTTAGAGGCATTAGGATATGAAAAGGAAGACAGGTAAAATGTTTTGTACTCTTGATGATTTTTCACTTTCTTTTGATTTGTAGGTTTTATTGCAGGTATTTAATTGTTTCTTTTCACAAACAATACACTTTTGTTCTCCCTGTGTGACAAGGGTCCATCAATACCTAATGTACTTTGTAGCAAAGTCTTCAGTATAAGCCATGTTTTGAATTGCTTATACATGCTTGCTCTCTGCTCACTGCTCACAACTCACTGCTAAACCAGATATGAACTGAACCATGATAGAGACAGCACGTAAAAGAAAAATGTGATGTAGAAATGAACCCAATGCTAAGACATGTTAACCTTTGCTTTATTCTAAACTTCTCATAGTGCATTTTTCCATTGCCTGAATACTTTGAAGGATTACGTGCTGCATTTCCAGTTTAACTCTTTGCAGCGCTCAATAAGGGAGAAATACCCACCCTTTTGGCTATTGTCAGGGCTTGTAGTGAAATTTGCTCTGGTTAATGTTGTTTGGTTGTACTAAAACTATGTTATGTTTTGCAGCTCAAAGAGCAAAGGTGACCCTGGAGGAAGTTCAGTAAAACATGGGGAAAAAAGAAACAAGAATCCATTTGCAAAAGAGCAGTATAATGATTCACTTGCTGCTAGGGAGGAGCAATCAGACTTAGATAATGAACACTTTAGCACCTATGTTCGGATGGCCGGACGAGGATTTAATCTAAACAGGAAAGATATAGGAGGCAAAGTTGGGGTGGGTCGTGGAACTGTGTACAATAGAAAGTGAACTGTCTTTAGATCTGTATGTAGCTTTATGTTAGATTTGTTGTCATGAGTGTCATAATCACCAAATTTTTGGTGAAGGTAGACTGGGAATCTTGAGATTCCATCTGCATAAAATATTGGTTGTGTTAAAGGTTCTGGTCAGGGATGCCAGAGTGCATTTTTGAATGGGGGCTGGGGACGAGTGGCAAGCTCATATAGTGGTATGATAGTATGTAGTAATTAAAAATTTTTTTGAACAGCACTTCAAGATTTTGACTATCAAAATCCCTTCTTAACTGTCAAAATACATCCTGTCTATTGCCTGGCTCCAAGCCCCCCTCCAGCCCTCTGATCCCAATATTCCTGGTTCTGCTATTGGAATACCTTTTATCCAGTCATTACTGTTGAGATTTACTTGTTAGCAGGGGCATAACTTAATGAATGTTTTGGGGGTATCAGAGGTTGCCCTGTGAAAAATTTTTGTCTTGTGACCTTTATTTTAGTAACAGTAGTGGACCAATGGTCCTGGTTCTAGTAAATTGCCCTGCAGGAATTCATTGCACTACTGTTTTTGCCCTGCAAAATGACAAATAGTCAAGGTTGGGGGGACTCACCCTCCTAACCCCTTAAGTTTTGTCCCTGATTGTTAGGTAGCATCTTTTTTCCATGGAAACCAATGTTTTTCACATTTGTCTGTTCAATTACACCATGTATGATCAGGGGTGGCACTAGGGGACTATAGCTCCCCTATAGGAGCATGCTAGATTCTTTGTCAGAAGGTGAAAAACTACTTTGGAGATGTTTGCCATTTATGGTACCCTAATAACTGCACTTTAGCCCCCTTGCTGGAAGAGTCAGCCCCCATTGGAGAATTCCAGACACCACACCTGTGCATGATGCAGTTTTGTTTAGCATGTAATTAACTTATAAGAGTATGCTCCATTAAGTTTGTTACAAGTCCAGCATTACAGAGAAAGCATTGACATAATGAGTCCCTGAAAAAGTAATGCGATGGTTTTACCTCAGTTTTTATTAATAGGAGATTTTTTTATGATAGAGTTTGACAGTAGCATTCTTATATTGTTATATTTTTCAACATATTGTGTTTCCTTTTGGGTTATCTTCATTGTTGTTTTGCTTCAATAGCCAATTTGAGGTAATTTGCAAACTTTTTGCCATGTCATACAAGATTATCCTACCTGGGGCAATGCAAGCCACTGCAGACTGGGGGAGGGGTTTTGGTTACCACGTCCTAAAATTGCAAAGACGAAATTTATCTTGGGCTTAACTTGGTTGCCAAAAAATGATTGATCTGAAGCTCTCAGTCCCTTTTCTTGGCTGGAATACATTTTTTTGTTTTTTGGCCCATTACTGAAACTTTCTTAACTTTTTCACGATTCCAGTATCAAAACTTTCGTAAGATTTCCTTAGCAAAGTTTTGAATTCCAATGTATTGCACGTGCAGATATCGGAGAAAGGTGTAAAGCTTCATCTACACATGAAATGATTGATAAGTCTTAGTAAATATCAGAAGTTAAACTGCTTGAAGACAGCAAAAGTAACGTAGATGATATTTAATACACAGATAAATCACAATTGTAAAATACATGTACACTAATACACTTTCTCAGGTCTCAAAACTCCGGTACTGAGCTTTACTTTAATGTTTTTGAGAAGTCAAAAACTACGTAGTTGATAATACAAAAGCGTCAGTAGATTTAAAGCGTTACAAGAGTGAAAGCTTCAATAAATATGTTTGCATCCGATCCTTCCTGACCGTTATAGAGGAGATAATGACAAGGAAAGCCTTCTATAAAGAAGATCCTGATTCGAAAGCATGTCATTACCTTTTTCGTCTATTCATTATACGTTATATAATCCTACTTATTGGCACTAATGATCCGAGCAAGCATTTCCCAGAATGCTGTTAGATCATCTGTTGTTATGAAAATGGCGGCAGACAAAATGGCTGATAATCATAACCTTGCTCTCTCTCTGATTCTGTCCTGTTACGGGGCATAATGGATATGAAGATGAGAAATATGAAGGTATTCCGTCTATTTGCATCTTTATTCTTGAAAAGACCTTGTTTTACTGAATCTTGTCGTAGAGTAAATTCTGTGAGAGAGTATCGAGACTATGAAGGATTTTCGCATATGCGCATTGGTGGGTTTTTAAAACTAATAAATTCCACAAATTGATATGTTATTTTAATTTTGAGGATGTGATGCATATTTATGTTAACTATCTTATCTACCTGATTTAGTTTCTAGTCCAGATACAACCTTAACAAGTGGAAAATTTAATGCATCGCGATGACACCAACATGTGGAATATCAACTATTAGTGTTGCCAATTATAATGCTAACAATTGATAATTAGCACGATTTCATTCAACAAGCAGCTAGTTTTACCATATTACTCTAGACTTATTATAATGCAATCCTAATTTGCAGAGCAGAAGGATGGCAAAGGATGTATTGCATCTAGTTTGACTGGTGACATATTTGCAGGAAACAACACAAACACCCGTTTGTAGTTTGATTTCGTGTCCTAGTTCACTTACTAGGATGACTGACATAGAGTCACTCTCTGCTTCTCTTGTTCGAGAATATCTAAGTCGAAAGGTATGCAGAAGCTATTTCTTAATCTGTATCACTAAGATAGTAGTAAGCATTGTTGCATACAAAGGTGTTGGACCACATCCATGTCTAAATGATATATGTGCCTATGTGAGTGTCTATTATTTTATAAGGGTCTGAAGCGATCATTGAGGGTGCTGGATGATGAATTTCCAAGAGAAGAAAACAGGTAATTTAATGATTGAGACTTATGATTTACATGGTCTGCCATTACTATTGTGGACTATTTTTATCTTGATTTGTGTGGATAGCTGTTTATGTACAATGTCATACCTATTTGACTTATTCCACTATCTTCAAATTTCAGTATAAGAAATAGAGTGGTTCTTGCAAAGGAATTGAAAATTGAGAGGCTATTACGACTTAACAAGGTGAATTTTGAGCTTAATTATTGTATGTTTGTCTTCCTTTCTGAATGTGAATTGGAATTGAGTTATTACAAACTAAATTTATAAGGATAATCATCTTTTCCTTTATAGCTGCCTTAAAAATGACTTTTTGGCTTGTATTTCTCATTTGAATGATTATTTGTACACTTGTTGGAAGAGCAAACCTATTTTGCATTTGCAGGATTAAGGAAAATTGTAAATATTTTTAGCCCATACACTGGTGGAATTATTTTTTATTGAGATGACTTTTTGGTTACATTTGCTTAGCTGCTCCTGTTTGATCTAGGGATCAGTCATTTATAACTCTGGGTGCTAGGGCAGTTAGAATTTAAAAAGTGCTTAACGGTTTTATACTCCATCTATTTCTGTTAAAAATTTTATACCCCATTGAGAAGTAAGTACAAGATTCACACTACAATGCTAAAAAATTGTCCAGAAAGCTTCATGTCCACAATTGCCCTTTGAAACATTTACATTCCCTCCAGATTTGTATCCCATCCCATACCCCTTGGTATTTAGAAAAGTTCTTTTATTCAATTTTTTTAGCAAGAGCTTGAGTTGCCACTGAGAACAATGATTGAAGTTATGGTAAAGTACTTTGTAAATGAAAAGCACATAAAAAGAACAGATCAGAATCAAAAGAAGGAGCACCATAGTAGAAGACAGTCATCAGACATAATTAAAGAGACAAAATCAGATAATAGCATTTCCATTTCTTGGCCTTCAGATGATGCACTTGGATTATTAGACAAAAGGTCAGTTGAGACTGTTGGAAAAGCTAAAGATAGGACAACTCTGCTTGATAATGAATCAATGAATAGAAATATGGGGCATAGACCTGTATTGCCACTTGAACAGAGCACAAATACAATGGGATTGGATGAAAATAGGCAGGGTGTTTCTCACCCTAAGGGCTCTATGAAGCCACTCTCAGATGGCAAGTTGGTGAAAAAAGTCAAGGGTAGTGGTATTCAATCAACTATGGACAAATCTAGAAAGCAGAAGTCAATAAAGCCCATAGATCTCACCAGCAATGGGGATTTATTTTCTGCAAGTGATTTTGATTTGGGATCCAGAAGTAAAATTGAAAGCAACACAGTAATGCAAAAAGTATGTATGCAGCTGGTTTAATAGTTTTTCACTCAATCAATCATACTTCCAATTGATTTAGCATGCATTTACTCTATCAACCAGTTGTTTTGCACAAATCCATTGACAGTGTATGCATTAGTTGGTAGGAAATATCATGGAATTGGTTAAGGCTATCATGAAATTACATATGCATCATGAGATCATGTCACAAAATAACCATAAAACATGACATGAAAGTGGCATAATTTCATGAAATAAGCCATCAGTTTTGCCTGGGAAGTCTGCTATTGGCTAGTTCTCTCATTCTGTTTGTTAGTTAACTCCTCTATTGATTAGCTGATGCCCTGGCATTTTTGTCATATGCTGCAGTATTCACTAGCTTTTCTCTAAATTGAACTTCTGTTTAGCTTTAAATGTTTCTGATCTTTACTGCACCTGCATGAATTAAGCAATAATATTGAACAGCTGTTACTCAATTAGGATTCAGTTTAATATGATGTGTTTTTATTATATAAAGCCCTACATACTCTGAATGGTTTTCTCTAGACATATATTAAAGAGAAGCAGGAAACCATTCCAATAGAAAAGGAGCATTCAACCTACATTAGACCAGAGGAAACACGGTAGCCATGTTTGTGCTTATTATTTTTTTTTGTTTTTACTTTTTACTTCAGGTGTAGCTTATGAACTTTGAATACCTTTGTCCACTATAACCATTTTTAATCATCAGATCAAGCATTCATGATACATTAGGGAGCCATTTTGACTGATGGTTCTTGCTAGTACGAATTACTTGATTAAAATATTACTGTCAATGTCAGTTTTTCAACTTAGTGACTCTGTTTCTTTTTATCATAATCTCAAAAGCTTTTTGTTGCTAGGAAAAGAGACATAAGAAAGAAGAAATCAGTAAAGGTATGCTAGAAATTAAAAATTTGTCTAGTTTTGTCATTATATCTTTTTGATCTTTGTTGTTTGTCTTCCTTGTTTGAATGATCTAAACTGTCATAATTAAGGATTTGTGCAGGATTTTTACTCAGCAATGGGCTGGATAAGCCATTTGAAGACTACGTTTATGTTTGCTATGTGCTAGAAAACTATTTTAAAAATTAAATACATGTTTAGGCTTTTACCATGACATTTTTATTCACTACAAGCTCACTTTCATTTGTCAAGCATGGGAGCTATTTTGGCACATTGACATCATGCAATAGCTTTTCCAATACAATGGATATTTTTTTCTGTTTAATTTAATTTATCCTTAATCACAAGTCATACTCAAGTTGTAAATTCTATAGATAGATTATGAAGTGTGGTTTATATGGGTTTGTGTAATAGCATTCTTTTTGCTAATAAATCACACAATGAAGGTAATACTGTCTGCTCTAACCAATGCTCTTTAATGTTGTACCTTACTATGATATTTTTAACCATGAGAACAATTGTTTTTTTGTTTGTTAGGCAACCTCAGATATACTAGTGTTTGATGACTTGGACAGTGATTTATCAGATGATAACTGTGACATTAGAGTTGGCAAGTTTATATTGCTTTTCTCATGTTTGAATTACAGCTCCTAAAGTAACTTTGTGTTTCTCAGAGCAACTTTTATTTTCATAAGATTTGTGTGAAACAATTTCCATTTTGAATTCTCATATTTTTATTGATTTGCAGTTGATGATGATTATGGTGTGTATAGAAATAATGTAAAATAGAAAATAAGAAATAAAGGGTAGTCCAAGCAACGCAGGTCATCAGAATCTTGGCTTCTACTGTTCAGTAGTAAGGATATGATGAAGGGTAGTGAAATAAATGAAAGGGTAGTAAAGCAAAAAGGGTATGATTCATCAGCTATCAACCTGTGATTAGCATTTTGGGGTTTTACTAATTGCACATTTAATGATCAAAGGTACCCCCAGCATGCCAGATGGATACTATCATACCAGAGGAGGGATCAGAGTGATGTAGAGAAAAATCTGGTAAACTTCCAAAATCAACATTGTGCAAAATAGAATTCTCTTTCGAAATAATTTCGTGTGGGTGGAAGGGAACAACGAAATTTTAAGTGGTTTTAGTCGTCATGATAATAATCAAAATAAGTGCATTAGGGAACAGGTCAGCTTGAATCATCTGTAGATAATGGTTATGGGAGATCATTACAGTATGTCTTACAAGTAGAAATGAGACAAGTCACTTTTCCACAGCCATCCCTGTTGGTAAGGCCTTACCATGAAGAATGGTTGTGTAAAGTGACTTCACTTTGCAAGTCACTATAATCGAGTTTTATGGTAGAGTACCAGCTAAATCTCGCATTTCACATTAAAAATGTGTAGTGTACTGAATGTAAGATGGTATAACTTTTTACTTTGTTGCTAGGTTTTCCTACAAATAGTCTGTTGTCGAAACTCCATGAAAATACAAGTTCAATCACTTTGGAAATTGCGACGGTAATGATGCTTACATGCTCCTTAATTTCCTAGGTATAATTTATGCATAATTTATGCAGCTTTGGCAGAAGCATTTCTCAATAGTATGCATACACAATCTTTTGTAAGAATACCTAGTTTTGCGCTGATTCTCAATATTCGTAAATTTCTTTGGTTTTGAGCCTTAGATTAGTCTTAAATTATTCTTTAATATAGAAAATGTAGCAACATCTGATAATCGAAGGATCCTATTTAAATCTTTATTGATCTCTGACTCTATGATACAGCAAAATAAAAGTGGAGCAGAATAACAAATATTGTATCGATAGTGCAAAAAGTTAATCTACAAACAGTACTATAACTCAAATGCATAAGAATTCTAATTCTAGATGAAACTTGAGCCTTGCATTATTCGTAAATTATCCTTAAAATTTCTGCGATTCTGAGCCTGGATATTCTTATAAACTTTTTCTTACAAAAACGTGTGTACGTGAATTTTAATGTCATCTCATATTTGAGTCCCAGTTTTTGTACTCTCGATGTCATTACTCATTGCTTTTGCACTTCCTAAGTATACCGTAAACCCTCGAATTAGCCCACCTGAGGGCGGGCTTATTTATTCTTTTGGTATATACATGGGGGCTTATTCAAAGGGGGGGCTTAGCCAAGGGGGGACTTGAAAAATTTGCTTGGTAGTTAGTTGGTCATATTCCAATTGAAATATTTCTACTAGTAAACTATTTCTTCGATGCTACACATACAAGCAATAGGATTTTTTTTAAAGGACAGGCGAATTTTCGTTAATTAAAGACTGCTTTTTCTTTCCTAGCTCTCTAAAGCACTAACAGACGTTCAAATAGGCACTGTCACATGCTTGGGTGGGGGCTTATTAATAATTTGTAGCTCTAGGGTAAGGGTGCATTCGGGGATGGACTAGTTCGAGGATATACGGTATTTGTTTGCCTTTATCTTTAGAGCTTGAAAACACTTGTATTTGGATCTGCTTCAAAATCATTCAATTCAGAATGGAAGAGTCAGAGCTTTTCTTTCTGTGATCTTCCTGATCTGGAATACGGCATTGTACAGATCAAGGTACCTCAACTTCTTGTTTCTTATGTAGCTTTGTGTAAATATCCCATGGTAATATATTTGCGTCAAATTTCAATAGTCTAGTAATGCTACTATTCTCCTCTGCTGCTATGCGCTTTACTGGATCATCTTTGTATGCAAAAATACGTTTTTGCCAACCCCCTCCCTTTCTTCGCGGGTACTCTCCTGTGCCAAATAAACGTCCCCGCCGCTTGTCAATTTTTCAATTTTTTCCAACTCCCCGGATTTTATTAGGACCCCCCGTTTACTACTTTTAAGGAAATTGGCTCTTTTTACAAACCCCTCATTTCATTTCCTTGCTTTGTAAAATAGCGTACTACTGAAGATATTTTATTTTCATGCTTTATGACAACCTGTTTTGGTTATTTCCGTCCTTGTATCATCATTTAAAGCCTTTTCTTAAATTCCAACCACCCCATTTATTTTGACGCCCCGTTTATTAAATTTCGGAATTTTCTCTGACCCCCTGTCTATTAGCACCTCCTGTTTTTTGGCACTTGAGATTGCATGACTTTTCTACAGTATTATCATACTGCTAATTTATAAGCGAAAGTACGGAGCTATACATGGAAAATTAGGACAGATAAAGTAGCTTGCGAAAGTACTTGTATCTTGTATTAGGACGTCTCACATGTCGTTATTTGGTATTTAAACTCACAGTGCTTGTAGAAGACTGTAGAGGTCTACCTCCTATCGCGTTGGTATATTAGGTATTTGGACTCTCAAAGCTTGCGAAAGGTTGAGAGGGCCGTCACCCCCGTTTTTTGGCACTGGAGAGTACTTGCAGTGTGCGTGGACCCTTGTGTAGCTTGTCTTGACACAAGAGCTGTACTTTGTCCTACAAAGTTCACTATTACCTTCAACTGCTTAAGACTCAACAATCGCAAATTGCAGGTTTTGCTTTAATCATTTTAGTATTTACATAAACTGCCAATGCTATGATGCTCTTTATAAAACATTTGTTGTGATTAAGGGTGGACCTTGCGGAATCCTCGCTGCTATGCAAGCTACCGTGCTAAAATTCCTGCTCTTCATGAAAGATAAACAACGAGTAGATACTAGACGGTATGCGACTTATATTTTCAATAATGTTTATTTGAATGTATTATGTTGATTTACTGTAGTACTTGTGCAAAGAATGCTTTGATAAGAATCCCGAGATCTGTAGGAACCTCATTTGCGCTTTCTGACGGCCACACTCTTTTCAAATATAACTGAATCCATTTAGTAGCAGTTTCTATGAAGTGTGTCAATGGACTTTTGCAGCCCGAGACGCATATCTGTGACAAGTCTCCCTTGTGCTATTATCTGGCCTGTTTCAAGTTGAAGTATAGACGTACTATGTGGAACAGTTCTTCAATTTTCTTCAAATAGCCTATGATGAGAATGAAAAAATCCAGTTGGTACAAGGTCTTATAGCAAAATAATTATTAGAATCGCTGGTATAGAATTCACAGTAGCTTAAAAGCTTTTTGAAGTATTTGAGCATACTTTTTCTCATTGATGATCGATCTTCTTCATACTCATGTTGGCCTTTGTGTTTGTGTGCTTATTTTGATTTTAGTAATGTTAAGATCAATTTCCCTGTGGAAATTTTTATTGTGTACCTTGAAGGCAATCTAAGTTTACTTATCTTGTCTAGTCCTTTAGTGTTTTGATGGTGCATTTTCTAACTTTTCATTTCACTCCAAGGCCACCAAATCCTTCATTAGCAGAAAGAACGAATGCGCTGATCGAGTCGATTGCTGAAATCTTGTGGCGTGCTGGATCTGGAAAAAGTGCTTCAGTTGCAATGTAGGTACACCATTTGCATCTGCTTTTTTGTCCTTTGCTGCACTTATCAGTCGTGTTTTGACCCCACTTTGCAAGTTCACTCTTTTTTCAAACATGCAAAGTCAAAACTATTTGGCTACTTTCCACAATTTTTATACGAGAAACTACAAAACCCTGAAAGTACCATAACTCCCGTTACAAATGAAGGTACCCTTCGTCCTGTTAGAGGAGTTAAGTAAAGGTGAATGATTGCTTTTGATTCCAGAACAAATTTTAGGCCAATTCTTCAACATACCACATCATAACAATAGAAAACGGCCTCTTCTGTGGTGCTTGAACTTTTACTTTTGGAGTTTCTAAAGTATTTTTGCTGTCTACCTATGGTAGAGCAACTCAGTAGACGTTATGTTATTTGAATTTTTTCCTTAGGTCATCTATCAAGGAAAAATTTCTCGGTGGTGGACGATACCGATCTGATGGTATAACTGAAACGGTGAGTGGAAAGGGAGTTTATTTCTATTTTTCAGTTGTGACAAGCGTGTAGATAAACCCTCAATATCCTGCAACTTTTCAAGACAGGAAAAGTAACTCTCTGCCTTGACCGTAGATAATTTACCCATTCCTGATGAAAAGGAGATATATTTACTACTTTGCAGGCTTTTTTAGAATTTCCCATGCCCATCGCTCCGTAACACAGTCCAAGTTTATGATCTTCCTTTTACATTAATTCATTTTCGCTAAATGGGCAGCATATTCCCTACCCTGAACCACTTGTTATATTCAGGGCTCTGTTCCTCTTGCACATCGGTAATCAAGAATAAAGAGGTTAATGAAAAGTATTTGTGACCTTTGTACTTTACAGAACTATACATTCCTCCATTTGCTCTATTAGTATAAAGCATTTGGAGCAGCGAGCCGTGTATTCCCATAGTTTCTTGGTAATTTATCTGTATTAGGTTAATTGTAATTTGCTTTTTGTTTTTCAGTTGACAATTTACAATTTTACAGTATTTGACAATATGAGGGCTTTTATTTCACAAAACATCAGTCAGGTAATAGTTTGCATTTTTCTGAACCATTTCAAGTTCACCATATTTCCATTTTTACACAATCTAATAATATGCAATTAAACAAAGCATTTTTACACGACGATACCATTGGGAGCATGATAGGCAGGGCTACTCCAAATGACTCTTTATCACGTAGCAGTAGCATGCGTGTCAAATCTTGATTGGCTAACAAAGGAATCATCATCGAAGGGTTCCTGCCAATAATAGGGAGGTTTCGATCCAGTACGAGTACGAGTACGAGTTCACCCCCCGCGTAGCTCAACACTCGAACTCGTACTCTTACTGCAAATTCATGTGTTTAGACATCTCCGCCTTCAAAACGACCCCGGGAGTTAATGAAATCAATAGATCTGCGTCTATATTCAAATGGTTTAGTGAATTGTAGGATACTGTAGGGCCCTATCGTACTCTGAAGATAAACACGAAGCTATTACTATATCCCTCGAGAGCCATGCCTTCTTTTACTGAACTTTCCCTTTCGTGAATGAAGATGAATCGCTGTCTGAAATTCGCTTGAACAAGAATGACATCCCGAGTAGTGAGGATGCTGTTGGATTATTCTTGAAGTGTTTTAATAACTTAAGTCCCTCGTTCAACTTTGGAATATACGTTCTGTGAAAGTCTTTCCACTTGGTCCCTTTCCATGGCTAGGCCCTTTCCAGAAGTTTATTATGACCGAGTGGTTCCACGACAACAGCTCTTAAATAAGGCTTTACATTGTGTTCCTTTTCAAAACAAGAGGTTGCCTTTGAACATCTGCTTTTTATCGAGGCAATTGCTTATGAATTGCACATTTATTTTTGCCAATATTATCAATTCCAAACTCGTTCTGTTCAGTACGAGCTTCGAGTACGAGTTGTGACGGTGATTACTTTTCAATATGGGTAGACCGGTTGCGCAGTTGAAAACTCGTACTCGTACTGGATCTAAACCTCCCTAATGTTGCGAGAATTCGCTCGAGAAGCGTGTTTTGGTGGTAAATAGTGTACTTTCTTTGCGAAAAACTGGTAACACATAGTTTCGAATAAATGAAAAATATTTTGCAAGCATATCCAGAAAGCTTCAGTTCACATTTTCTGAAGGAACATTCTTTATTATCGTGCGCAGATCAAAAGTTATCGACATTACAAGGAAAGATGAATAGCTTGTAATGTCGATAACTTTGACCTGCGCAAGATATAAAAATTGCTCCTTCTGGAAATGTGAATCGAAGCTTTCTGGACTTGCTTGCAAAATATTTTTCAACTATTCGAAACTATTAGCTATCAGTTGTTTTCACAAAGAAAATACACTATTTACCACGAAAACACGCTTCTCGAGCGAATTCTCGCAGTGTTATTGGCAGGAATCCTTCGTTGGTGATTCCTTTGTTAGCCAATGAAGATTTGACGCCTACGTTTATAGCAGAACAGTTGCTTAAGGCTATACCAAAGTTATGTTGGTCTCTTCGCTTAGGGAGAAGAATATTTGCTCAGTTTTGTTCTGTTTTGTTATGCTTCGTTTTGTTTCTTTATGTAATGATATTGTTTTGATTTTTAGTGTTTTAGAATTGTTTTAGTGCTATGCTTTTTCTTTTTAGTTTGAAAGTGAATCTCGCAATGGCTGCATCATCTTTCTCTACTCATTGGTGTTGTCTAGAACCATCGAATGGTATTATCATCATGTTTTAATTTATATTACTACTTATCTCACACCTTTGTTACAAAAAGTAAGCAGAGTTAGTTTAGTCACGTGCTCTGCCTGGCTATTTATTCAAAATTTACTTAGGACTGATTTAGATTTTAGTTGGCTTCCTTGAGATATTATCATACATAAAGAAATCCGTGCTCGTATGCCAATAAATTGCAATAGGCCGAAAGGTGTCAACTTGAGTTGTAACTGAAAATATGTAGTGATGAGAAATTGAGTCGTATTTTCATATGCCATGCGTGATTGTAAGTGAGAGATTTATGTACTTTGTAAATCAGTTTGCTATACAAACCAATGCCCACTTTTGCATGGTTAAACAAGATATCACACCCATCCATCCTTGTTGGCCAGTTATTAAGAATATTCGACCTGAGGAGAGAGTGGGAGAAGGGAACAAAACCAGACAGTACCGGAAACAAGAGGCAAGAGGTCTAAAGTGTCATCGTTTTGCTGGACATCCTTTGTGAATGACCCCTTACCTTTTATGTAATGTTCTGAGTAATCATAAATACTGAATGAGTTTCCTTGCCAGTATTAAAGATGACATGGATGAGAAGAACGCCACTCTTATTGGAGCTCATGGATATTGCACTCAGGTATGAAAAGTCCACAATTTTTTTGATACCCCATTGTTATGTACACCACATTTGATTTACGTTTTGCCATGCACAAAAATATTATCTCATTGCTAGTGAGAAGTATTGATTCGAGTCTAATTTCAAACAAGCCTAAATGTTTGAGCCAATACTTCTTTCATGCTTCTCAAAACAGCATGAAGAAAGCTGTTTTTGCTCAATGCAGTGAATTCTCTCACTTTCTTGATTACATGGATCCAATTCTGCATGTAAATGTTTTTTTATATATGTAAGCATAAATAAATATACATGCTTCTGTGTTTACATGTATATGTAGTTGCTTATGTATGTGTATAAAATAGCTAGAAGCAATGCCTGACTTTTTCGCTCCTTTAATGTTTTTTGATTTTTTCTTGGTAAAGGAGTTGGTAAACCTCTGTTTAACTGGGAAAGCAGTCTCAAATGTATTTGACGGGAACATGGAACTCGACTCTGGTGGAGATGAGAAGGTACCCTAATTCTCTTTGGTGCTAATAAAATTATAGGGCCGGGTTAAGGAAATTATTTCGTCTTGTAGTAGAAGTAGATTGAGCCCCGAATATGACTTAGAAGGCCAATAGGACCTCAATGGACAAAACAAATCATTTCCTGTAGCCGAGTCCCGAGGGGAACTGGAGATATGGCCTTGGATTGGATGAGGATAGCCATGATTTTTGAGATAGCTAGCCCCCTTCCTGATCCCCTCAGGTATGCCTATCCGAGCTCAGAATACAGAGCTGGATTAAGGAAACTATTGTGTCCGTGTAAAGGAAGCAGATTGACCCCGGGATATGACAGAAGAGGTCAATAAATCTTGAATGAACAAATCAAGTCTTTCCTAGTAGCCGAGCCACGAAGGAACTGGAGATATGGCCTATAGAAGCCCCCTGCCTTTGGTGGTGTTGTCAATTGGGCGAGCATGGGAAAAGAAAAGGACTAGATTTGAACTTTTTTCTAATTAATCAATCAAATGGAAGCTATTTACATCATTCTAAGAACGATTGTATCAAGTTCCACTCTGCTCAACTCAATTCTCAATTCTAATACAATTCTAAATCGCTAGCATATACAACGCATCATACTAAATAGGCGTAGGTAATGGGAGCATAGGGAGAGCGTGCTGAGAAGGCGCAGCGGAAGTGCCCGAAACAAGAGCCTAGTTCCCCTTTTAGTCCTCCGCTGCGGCCCTTTACAACAGGTGGCTAGCACCGCCATGATTATTACACATCATATTATAGTTCGTTTGGCGCAACTTAAGATTATAAATATGTCGTTTGTCAAAAAGAAGCCACCTGTAGAAGAATGTGGCGAAGAAACTAGTCCTTGGTATAGATGCTTGATTCTCCTTTTAAGGGAGATCCTCAGGCTGCTTCGCATATTACTGCATGAAATCGTATCATTGACATATCTTGCTGTAACTCCTTCAACGTACTAAAATTGATAAACGGGAGGGGTCTTACTGAGGGCCATTTGTGTCAATAAAATCTGAAAAATTAATAAACGTCCCCGGACGTGTATTGAGCACCCACTAGCACCTATACAAACGAGCAGCTTTCTGAAGATAAAGAGCATGCCTTCTTGCTTGGCATGTTAAGTGAAGCTGGCGAAGATTTGCTTGCTGACTTACACCACAATTTGCATTCACAAGGAAAAGACGTAGGCGGTACAATATTGCAGTTTAAAATCAGCCATTTACCTATGACATTGATTAAGAAACAAATTATCCTGTCACATTACGAGGCAGCTTTCCATGAGAAATCAAAGAAATTTGCCAAATATACACAGAGCAATACATGCGAAAATGAAAGGAATTCTAATGAATTGACAGAAGAAATATAAAATGGACAAACAAGCGAAAGTTGCCCATGCGACTTTAGAAGAAATTATCAGTATTCATGTATGTCGGTCTGCATAAAGCTGCAAGCTTGAGCAGAGACAATAATAGGTGGTGATAAGCTTGCAGTCCAGATAATCCAAGGGAGAATTGTATGTAACCTTTTGGCAGTAAGACAATTATCTTACGTTCGTGGTTAACCAAACTATAGTTGAGGAGATGATGCACTTTGTGAACAACACAAGCCAACCACTGGCTAGTCACAAAGCGCAAATGATCTTCAATCCTGCAACAACAACAGTGTTGACTGTCCTTTTACAAACTATCACTATCATAGCGACTTTGACTAATTTTGCAGCAATCATTGTTTTCTGGAAGGAGCGGGCATTAACAAAGCCTTTCAACATCCTAATGCTAAACATATTTTTAGCAGACATGATGTTCAGTTTGAGTACACAGATATACATATGGATCGATGTTACAAAAATCGGTCAAAATAGAAACATGGCAGGATTCCTGTGCGCAGTTTCTGTTGGATTGGCATTGAACATTTCCTGCGTGACGGCAAATGCTCTCTCCCTGCTTGCTGTAACCGCATTACGCTATTTCACGATAGCACGCAAATATCAAGGATTCTTCGCGAGATCCGTGGCTTTTGTGAAGTTATATTGCATATGTTCTTGGATAGCTGGGATTCTAGCTACCCTACCAAATCTCATATCATTCAGATACAACCATCAACAGACAACATGCTACAGAAAGTGGCCTGATGGCTTTAACGGTGTCTCTGTACTCATCAATGATGATGGCAGTCTTCTTAATACTTCCATTAATCTTCATGTTTATATGTTACTCCTTGCTAGCCGTTCATATATCAAAGCAAGCTCTGGCATCAACAGTTAGTGCCACACATAGAGTAAGTAAAAAAGTGGCTGTTATGCTAGGTCTGCTGATTCTGGTATTTGCACTTTGCTGGTTTCCATGTTTTCTTGTTCTTATTCTGGGTAGAGCAGTTCATTACTTTCCAACAGGAATCGATGGCGAGCACGAGATGCAGCGTTGGATGAAAATTACAATGCTTTTTGCTGTGATTAACCCTGCTCTTGATCCTCTTATCCACATTTATGCAAGTGCAGAATTCAGGGCTGGTTTTCGTAGGCTATGTCGGTGCTTTCAAGAAAACATTGTTGGTGCAGCACATACAGGAAGCAACGGCTAATGTCGTAAGAGATATTCTGCATCCATGCCAAAGTCAAAATAAATATGCAGGAGCTTCTTCAAACTTTATAGCAAATATGGATAGAAATTGTTGTTTGTAAACCTCATTTTATTTCCAAAACATTCAGGACATTAAAAAAGCTAGATGCATAAAATCAATTAACGAAGGGAAATCATGTAACAGCAGTTTTAAAATTAAAAATCACTCTTTAAGCTGTTTCTTCAAGTTCCTCGCCGATTGGCGTTAAGGTTAATTCACACTGGACGTTGTGTGACGCGTCACGTCATGACGCTGACCAAATATGGTTCGTAGGAATTTCTGCTATGCGTACGCATCGCGTTTTTTCATGGATGCGTCATGATGCGCCAGAGATGAAAAGTCCATCTTTGACGCGACGCTCTGCTTCAGGATACTAGGCGTGGTTTCCGAAGTAGGGCAGAAATAATGACAGCTAAATTTGTCAACAAAGAACAACTTTTCGAAACAGTGACAAAACTGCCTTGCCTTTATGACACTAGTAGGAAAGAAAAAAAATGAAATGTTCCCTTTTCTAACAAAAAATGGCCCAACGAAACTTACCAATTCATCAAACGTGGAAGGCAGTATTCGAAGATAATTTAAATGCATCGTGTAATCTTGCAATTCATTTCTTAGATTAAATTGTGATGATGATTTTGATGTTGTAGTTGTTTCCAAACTTCTAGAACCTGAAACCATCGCTTTTTCTTTGCTTTTGCAATACAATTAAGGCTATTACCTGAGTTTGTAAAGCGAGAGGGGGGAGCATGTCTTGCTGTTGTGACGCCATTGTAACTAAAAATATCAGGCAACGCTTTACCAGTGTGAACTGAAAGAAAAGCATATGGCGCCACGCGCCGCATCGCGATGTACCTCGACACATCGTGACGCGTGCAGTGTGAATTAACCTTTAGAGATAATGCGCTGCCACACCTCTCTGTCTTCCATGTATCTTATGATGTCTCTTCAAACTAGTAGTCCATTTAACGTAGTTGATGAAGAGTAATAGCTTCACCAAAGCTGTCATTCCTGGGACATTGAGCACAAATAAAACCCTTAGGGGCAGTGGCGTAGCGTGACCTCTTCTGGGAGGAGGGGTGTAAAACTATACATTAGCGACAGAAGCTGCTATAGCTGTAAATTCACTGGATTTTTGAGATTTAAAAAGCTTATATGTGTATCTGTATTTAAAATTAGAGTTATCTGAGCATAAATTTTCATGTATGTTATGTTGGTTGCTCTCCAACAGTTAAAATTTTGTTGTTTACTAATATTTCTCAATAATTCAAGTATACATGGAGCTTTTCTCTCTCAATTATTGAGCATACGTGTAACGTATTGGGTTTGATGTTTTAGTTATGTACTTGTATTTCGTATCACGTTAGCTACCATGTTGCGTGTTTCAGTCTTGCGTACCTGTGGAGTCCTGATGTGTGTAGTCCCGATGTGTGTAGTAAACACCCTTTCCGGGTAATGTGTTGTCCTGTCAAAATGTAATAAAACTATAGGTCTTTGGCCTTACAGTAAAGCTAGGTACAGAAGAAGGAGTAGCATAGTTATATGTATTATTCGGTATCAAGGTTATATCGTTGATTACAATAAAATTAGGCATGAGGCCAGATTTCTAGGTGATTGGTTACTTCGTTGCTAAATTCATTACAACGTGTCATTTATAGAGCTTGAAGCAAATAGTAAGCAGACAAAGCTACATTATATTAATGCAACACATCATTGCAGAACTTTTCTGTAAACTTGTGTAAGAGAAATATCTATTCAAATCCTGTGTGACTTTTTGTGTATGTTTTTGATGTTTTGTATCATATTTTTTATTACTTCTGTTTGCATCAGATTTTAAAGCTGATATTCTTATATATTTTGTGAAGTACTTGAGATTTTACTATAACCGCATCTTTTTCTATTATCTTTCAGTGATATAATGCATTTATTACACTTCACTTCCCACAAAGTTTCACTTTTACATGCGTTGTATATTTGTAAATCATATCATACATATCACCTATCATTCCTTATTATATTTCATATAGCAATATAGCATTAATGACATTCTATGCCATGTATATCATATAGTCGATAAACATTTTATGTGTTATATATCACTTAGAATAATTATATCTAAATATTACTTCTGTTGTTCATTCAATCAGTCATTATTAAAAGGCATTGGGAAACAAAGTGACATCGGTCTTCTGTCCTTATTCGAACATTATGAATCCTGCCTGGTACGTTGAATTCTCATTTACTACTATCAAGAAAGTCAAAGTCCTTTATATGTTTTTTGAATGAATATATATATTCTACTTGCAAACTAGTTCCTCTGCTCGACTGGCTAAGCTTGACATGTGTATTTAGATTTTGTGGAGTGTACATATGTAAGTAAATTTAACTACAAAGTGCACTTATCTTTTAGGTTGGAGAGAATTATAAGATTCCTAAATACCCTATATGGGTTGTTTGTAGCGAGAGCCATTTTAGTACATTATTCAGCATAGAAGAGCGACTCCTTCTAGACAGGTAATGTTGCTTTGCTTTGCTTATTCTACGCTGAAAATGGTATTTCCTCCTTTTTATATATAATTTACTATGCCGTACAGTGCCACTTTCATTTTGGAGTAAGGTGGTTTTTCCATCTCAGCTTGGTTTACGCATTTATTCAAATATACACCCGCCAGAGGTGGCGCTTGGGGAGGGCTGTTGGAAGCTGTAATCTTCTCGTCGGTGCACGAAGCATAGCCGTCATATCTTGATTGGCTAACAAAGGAACCACCATCGAATGATTCCTGCTAATGATATTGCGAGAAATCGTTCAAGATGCTTGTTATGGTGGTATATATTGTATTTTCTTTGTGAAGAAACTGATAACACATAGTTTCGAATAATTGAAAAATATTTTGCAAGCATATTCAAAAGGCTTCAATTCACATTTCCAGAAGGAGCAATTTTTATATTTTGCATAGATCAAAAGTTATCAACATTAAAAGCCATTCATCTTTACTTGTAATGCCGGGCCACTAGTGACACTAGGACCAATGGACCACTAGTGACAATTTTGAAAGATATCCTGCATTGTGATCAAGTGTCTTGCCTCTCTTACTCATGAGGACAACTTTTGGCTGTGGATGTCGTTTTGGCTAAGCTTGACGGCTGATGGAATCTGCTCTGACGTTGCATGTGACAGCCAGAAAGAATCATCATCCAAAGTGTTTTTATCTTTCTGTTTTGTCATTGTAAATCTAGATCAGGGATGCACCGATGGGGCGTCATGCCCTCCCTAAATATTTGCAAATTTGCAAGGAAGTTGGTCAAAAGTCAGCCTTGCTGCAAGAGAGTTGGCCACAGTATTTTCTGTGACCAATTTTAGTAACAATAGTAGTTGGCCAATTGGTCAAAACGCCCCCCCCCCCAACTGAAGGTGTCTCGGCACATCACTGATCTAGATCTCAATTTGACTGTTCTATTGATTTTCACCTTCATAAATATCGTATTCTATACATACAGAAAGTTACAGAGACGCTTTGATCTGTATTATTATGATGGATTGGCGAGACAGGATGAAGAAATTAGACTTACTATAGGTGAGCACCGCTACAATCTGGAAATGATTTCTATTTGAAATACAGCTATTCCCTACTGTAGCAGTTTGCATTTTCAACAGCCTTTTTCAGCTTTTGCTTTCTGCATGTTTGGATAGGATTAGCTTCTTATTTTGTTGGCGATGCAAATCTCAGTAGAAGAATTCTTTTCCTCCCGAAGCTAACTGTTTGTTGAATTGTTCTTGTGTTTTTCTATCTTTAGAAAATAAATAATTGAGGCCAAGTAATGTATTTTCAATTTACAGATAGTGTATTTTGTTGAAAATTTTAAAAAAGTTAAATGTGGACAGGTCCTTGGTATCCTATCTATTTTCATTTTAGATGCAAGAGGACCCTCTGTCCAGAACACGAATGACCTCATTCCCCCGCTAGAGCACTGTATTCGTACGAAATGGAAGAACGCAGTCGTAAATTGGAATCAAACCGAACCAATTTTGTGAATTTAGTGAAGTGATTTTGAGAACTACTCGATGTAAATACCACTCTGTGATGTGACCTTTTTATTAAATTATTGTAAGATTCTTATTTATCTTTTTAGAATCTATGGAAAAAATCAATCTATGAGTCTCAGTAATAAAATTTTTATCGGGTAGTGCTCTATATCATCGCAGGAATATTTCGCACTTAGAATCAATCGAGACCTAATTGTCATTTTTAATGAGATCACCATCTGTAAATACATGTAAAGTTTTGATGTATTACTTTGTATGTATGCAGAAGTGTACTTTCTGGATTGAAGTTGCTCTGTTAGATTGAGATTCACCACGCTGGATTGTTGTACATCTCATCGAACGGAAATTCTGTTCTGAACTGAAGCTCTACTCACTGGGTTGAGGTTTATTTTTATAAATTGAAGCTATACTAGATTGGGGCTCACCTTAGCTTTAGGGTCGGAAAGCTTTTTGGCTGAGAGAGGCATGTAGAGCCCTATATTGTAAAGCATATTTCCAATACGACTAAACGCATGAATTTTTAGGTAGGACCATCAATTTTAGACTATAGTGAGGCTCTCCCGTGGCGTGACCTAGCGGTAGTGTACTTTACTCAGACAAACGTGGTCCGGGATTCGAGGCCCACCGCAGATCATTAGTGACGTCAGAAAGGGCATTCGGTCCTAAATGCTCGTGCCAGAACTAAAGTCCTCTCAGAGACACCCTCCAAGCCCCAAGGAATTAGGGCAAACGTGGTCAAAATCGATTTAAAAAGTGAGTCTCAGAGTGTGTCATTTTTAATAAAGCATGTTTTATAGCGAAAGTCGACGGCATAGCTTGATGTCTTCAACTATGAAGAAATGTCAGCTAAGTTTTTTTCTGTGAGCCAGATGCAGGTCCGCCCAGAGAATTCAGAGGCCCCAGGGTAAAGGAGAAAGATTAGCCCTCCTACGCGCAAAGCGAGCAGAAAATTTTTCAGGGCCTAGAAATTAGCCTTGGGAAATTACTACTGGTTTACTTTATGAAGCCCTCAAACCTTGAAGCATTAGGTATTAGAGGTCCTTGGGCCTTGAGGGCCTGGGGCAGTTTACCCCTGTCCTCCCTCTCTGCGACCCTGACCAGATGCAGTTATCAAAAGAGCCATATCTTGCTTGCGAGCCATAAACCCCTGAACCCTGCCCTAGCTGATTGAAATTCATCATTATGGATTAGTCAAACTACTATAGTGTTCGCAGTCTAGCTGCCGGCTCATATTCCAAGGTGATTAAAAGTCAACCACTCAAGCAATCAGTCAACTGAATCACTCAATCAGTCAATCAAATTCACCATTCACTAACTTACAGCTAATCTTTACTTCATAATAAAAAACAAGATTCTTTAAGCGAATTGTTAATTATATGATGTGTTGCTATGCTTTTCTCTAAATTGCATTTTACGGTTTTGCATGCATTTTGTTGCTCAGTTTGCACAAGATTGCTAGCAATTCCAGTACTTACGAGGGTTTTAATTTGAATCTCATTCTGCTTTTAAGGAAGATTTCTTCAAAAGTTTTTGTCTCTGCGACTTTCTTTGCGATGCAGTTTCTCAGATCTGTTTTGTGGGTGTTGACAAACGAAAGTAGCCTTGAAGATGTTTTTCAAATGATGCTTCTACTACTTTCTAATTTCTACATGTGGTTGACGCTTGTAATATCAGGTTCCCACTCCTCCTAAATAGCTTATATATCGTAGAAGGAAGGAATTATCCTAAAATCCTAAGTAACCCTAAGATTTCATGAATTTTTTGCCGTCTCCTAAATTTCCCCTAAGTTTTTCATGTGTTAAATTTCTTTCAGCAGTTATGTTGCTCAATAAATTATTTTATGACAGTTTAATAATCATAATAAATATGGTCAAATCTTCAATTCTTTCAAATTCTACCGTGAATGTATTATTTTTTGAATAGGTATAATGACTTTTTCTGAAATACTATATATATGATGGCCATTTACCCTATTTGTATCATGTCATCTGAGTGACCTTTTATCCATTATTTTCCCAAAAATACCTCAACGCTTACCGAACTTCTCTGGAATCTGCAAAGGCTCCTAAAACATGGGCAAAGATCTCTCCTAAATTCTCCTAAATATCCTTAAAAATTGATGAAAAAAGAGTGGGAGCCCTGATTATGCATGAAATGAGGATTCTATACATGACAGTTTCTACTTTAAGATACTTTGATTGCAAAGCTCTTACACATTGCAATGGCATTAATGTCGTCAGCTTCTTGTCTAATTAACTGATTTTTATAACGTTATGACCTTTAGCGCTTTTGAAGCTGCTAAATGTAATGTTTCTTTGATTGTTCACCTGATCTACCGACTGCTCAACCAGCTTGCCATTTTCGCTCACATTCGTATCAATTGAATACGGATACCAAAAGACTGACTGATTCTGTCCAGTTGTATTGCATTGTATGTAGACAGGGTTGTCGAATCTAACTTTACAGGTTCTGTGTTCTGTACTTTTGTCATGCTGCTTCGTACTGGCATAGTTCTGTGTCTCTTCATTCTGTAGTAACACAGCTGACATTGTCTAGAAAAAGAAGAATGGCTATACTAGCATTTTCCACGTCGTACTTTTATACTTTCATATGTTTTCGTGTATAGGCTACCTTTTCGACTTCCCTGTTTTTCCAAACAATGTTCATCATCATTTTACAACAGGAAAGTCACCAACTCATGCCTCCATTTACTCATACACTCAATCATTTATTAATGCGATCGTTTCCTTATCCATTTATTCATTAATTTGTTCATCTATTCATTCGTTTATTCACTTATTTTGTCATTTTTATACTTCTTCATTCAATCACTTGCTTATTCATTCTTTTGATCAGTATCCATTCATTCATTCAATAATCATTCATTCATTGACATATTTCCTTATCTCATTGATTCATTCACTGCTTGATTTGCTCATTCCTCGTTCATTTTCTCATTCATTTAATTACTCGTTCATTTATACATTTATCCACTCGTTAATCAATTAAGTAATCCATTCATTCATTCATTCAATCACCTACTCATTTTCACCAATTTATCAAGTACTTTTTCATGACCTTCCTTTTCAGTCATATTGAGCAAGGCACCTTTTGAAATTGCTACGATTCTTCCAGTAGGCCCTCTCCCCAGCCAAGTAAAGACTAGTTTTTTTTCTATTCAAATTCAAATTCAACTCAGCTAATTTCTAAAACTGTATTGCAACAACGACAACAACTAATTCAAATAATTTCTATAATTGTATTGCAACAACGACAACAAATAATTCTGCTTATTTACGATACTGCAGTTCAACAATAGCACTTTGTTTGTAAGAAAGAAGCAAATTAAAAGATATAATTAATACTTCTAATGTAGAGATAGCTGAATTATAAGGAGGAGATCTCAAAGTAGGTTAAATTTAGAAAGAAGTAGTGAAAAGAAGCGTAATGTAAGTATATTGGGCCTATAGCTTGAAATCTTTGTAGCTTTTGTAAACAAAGCAATAAAATGACTATTCTGACATTGATTCTTGATGCTTACTTTCAATTACCAAATAAATGGGGGAGTCATAATAAACTGGGGGGTTGGAAAAAATTCTAAAGTTTAATTAACAGGAGGATCAAAATAAACGCTGAGGGTTGGGATTTGAGAAATGGTTTTAACTATGCTTTAATTGATTATATAAACAGGTTGTCATAAAGCATAGAGCTAAAATATATACTGATGCACTCTATTTTGCCTTGAATATTGGGCGTGAATAGTACTAATGAAGAAATAGAATAAAATCAGGGGTTCGTAAAAAAATGAATTTCCTTAAAAGTAATCCTAATAAGGTCTGGGGGGCTGGAAAGAAATTGAAAAGTTAATAAGCGGGGGGACCTTTACTTGGCACCCGAAAGTATGGTATGAAATGGTATACAGACAAAGCTTGGTTACCAACGAACGGGGCCCTTACACGGGCTTTGCTTAGTAGTGAAATTTTCTCAAAGGGTGCCCTGTGTTCGACTCATAATTACCTTGATTGGGATGCACAATTCCAGCATCGACAGGAAGAGAATAATTGCGCTAAGAAAGGACGTCGTCATGCTCAGTTTGAAGAAGATGTAGAATTTTCCATTCACATCTTCCAGATCATCACATTCATTTACTGCAAAAGATTAAGCATATCAATTATGTGTTTATTTTAAAAAAATTGCTGGATTTAAGGCCCTCTTTTGCTTTTCCAGCTTCGTAAGTTATAGTACGTATTTATATAAATAGTCTGTTGGTACTACAGAACTTTACTACAGCACGAAAAAGCGGAAACATTCTTTTTACATGCTTATAAGCTTTTTTCATCCGACACTCTTCAGAGTATGAAAACGTCGGATAGTGATCTAAAGGTTAACCGAAATATATATCCAGAAGCGGTTAATGTGATAGGATGCGTCTAATTGGCCCCAAGAGTGGCCAATTAGGATCTATCAACCAAAAACAATTGCAATTTTAAATGCATATGATCTGTTGACTTTCTTAGGCCTCAATAATCCAGTATTGAATTCTCTTCACTTCTTGAACAATCACGTACTAAGCAGTTTCTTATAAACCACTTTCTGATAATAAAATAAACATTTACTTAGACTAGTTTTCGTATCCACACAGTACACAGGCGCGCAATTAGGAATTTTGGAGGCCATGGGCCCAATCTACGGAAAGGGGCCCATCAAAACTTTTTACAAGAAGATACGGCTTGTGAATATTGTTTTTCAGATTCATGAGTGGAGAAAATACTGTGAGAGGTTTATTGATATCGTTGCTCTGAAGACTAATGACTCTTATTGCTATTTATTATTACAGCAAGGGAAGGAATAGGGGGTCGGGGCGAAGCCCCGGAAAATCTTTGGAATCACGCTTTTTCTATCTTAGGTAAACGCCATTTTTGATATAGAAAGGGTACTACAAAAAGGGCATGTTTCTTCATTTGCTGAAAAGAGCAGGGGTCTAGACCCCCATGACCCCCCTAATTGCGCACCTGGTTTAGATTGCAGTTCATCAGTTGGCGACTATGTATACGGTCATATTGAAAGCTAAATTTTGAAACACATGCGATTCTGATTGTGCTCTGGCTACCCAGTATATATAACTACTGTTTTGCAAGATATTATCTGGAACGCTTTCCCTTATCACGACTGTATTCTTTAACAGCACGCCCAGCATTTACTCCTTTGTGCCAAGAAAATTTACAACGATTCACAAATCTTTGCGTCAACAGTTCTTACCTCGAAATTTAAGCATCTTGATCGTTGCATTTTCTGGCGGATGCAATTGTCCAATATTGCACATACAATATTGAACGCTATTGTGTGTTGCACTGTTGCACCTTTCATCAAACGAATCTTCGTCTTTAAATATGATGTTAATTTTGTCGTAGATCTCTCTAAAATGTACTGAAGCATACACGTTGCTTGCAAATCCTAACAGCCCCATGAGAACCATCAGAACTACCTGAAAAATATTCAAGCCTGAGATGAGGCTGTAACTCGAATCGAGGATTTTAGAATCGGTGCTTAAATGTGGTATGTAGATCTAGGTCTTGAATTTCTAGCTTCTAGGGTTGGAACTAGATGGCGCTTCTTTTACTTGTACACACAAGGGAGCTTGAGAAATAATAAAACATTCAATTTTCTGTATCTGCCTAAAGCCTAGCGCACACAGCACGATTTTCGTCGCTGAGGACGAAGATTTTTGTCGCTGGCGACGAAAACTTACTGTGAGCGGGAAACACATATAACAGATTTTTGTCGCTGACGACGATCTTCAATATCAATTATGCTAGAAATTCTTTTTAGTCGCTGACGACAGAAGGCAAGATCTCTGTTGCCAGCAACAAAAAGCGTGCTGTGTGCGCTAGGCTTAAGCGCATTACCCCCCCCCGCATTAACCAAAGAAGAGCTCTAGGTATAAATAGAGGAATTGAAGAGAGGGGAGTGAGATGAGTGCATTATACCAATGGTACCACAGATGTTTGAAGTAGCCCCCCTCAAATAAGCCCTTACTCGAATAAGCCCCCACCCTAGAACAACAAATTGTTAATAAGCCCCCTCGAATAAGCCCCACGCAAACTCGTGACTGTACCTATTTGAGAGTCTTTTTTTTTAGTACTTTATAGTTCTAGGAAAGAGGAAGCAGTCATTAATAAATGCAAATTTGCTTGTCCCGTAAAAAATATCCTATTGCTTGTATGTGTAGCATCGAAGACGTAGTTCATCAGTAGAAAAATTTCAATTAGGATGTGACCAACTACCGGGAAAATTTTTAGAACCCCATCCCCTCAAATAAGCCCCCAAGTAAAAGCCCAAAAAATACATAAGCCCCAAGGGGGGTAGTTCGAGGATTTACGATATCTTAGAGGAAAGCATTTCAGTCATTTACATTCACAAAGGAAACTGCAATAACTGTCAAGAGGGTTTCTACCTACCATGAATCGTTTTAGAAAGCAGATAAGGAATAGACCAGTGAAACACAGCGGTATTACCTGAAAGAGAAATTTAGGAAGACTTATTGATAGTGTACGTAATACCGTGCGTCTGAATAGATTAGTGTACGTAATACCGTGCGTCTGAATAGATTTGACAGAGTTGAATTTTGTTTTCAATTGCAACTCCATTTCTCTGGTTAAATAGTTCTCTGGTTAAATCGGTGTGCAATGAAAACACACTCTTTTATCTTGTATAGTGTTTTGCCATCTGATCTTGTATAGCATTTTGCCATAGAAGAGTTATAGAGAAACATAGAGAAACATGGATTTTGTTGTGAGGCTATTCGGAATTTCGTGAAGCAATACAGACAAGCCCGTAGCTAGGCCTGTGTTTCAGGGGTGGCAAAATTGTACTGGAAGAATCACGTGGTACAAAATCTAAGAGCTTATTTCGTACTTTATATTATCACAATCAAATGGATAATGTGTGTGCAGGAAAAGATTGAACATTCTAATATGTCACAAAGACCAAGGTCGAGCTGAACCAGAATTTCAGGACAGCTCTCCTTATCAACAAATATAAAGCAACAATATGAAATTGCAAAAAAATTCCCAAGGGTGGCAAAAAAGCTGGATTCTTGTTATCCAGGGGTACCACCCCATGGCTATGGGCCTGAATACAGAGACTGGTTTTGTCATTGAAGTTTTTGGAAAACTCCTTAGAAAGATTTATTGATATTACAACGTTTGTCTTATAAAAGAACCTACGTGTATGTGTTCGTATGCGTTCGTATACTAACCTATGTGTTCATTTGTCTCAAATACGAATGAAAAACATTCCATAACGAACAAGGTTCAATATCCACTGGCTTAAAAGATGCACTGTATTCTTCTGCAACTAGTAAATTTGCTATAATTTGGTAAAGCTATGCGCATTTAGAAGACACTTTGTTAGCCATTAGTAGTAACTATCCCTAACTGCCCCATGTTGACAATGCTGCTGAAAATATAGTATGTAAATATATGTAAATATGTATATAGATATATGTTTATGGAAACTCACCAAAACGCATGACCATAAGAGGGAGGCTGCTTTTTTGACTTCTAGATTATCCAGACCTTCGACAGGGAACCTAATGTCATTACCATCTTCTCCTGTGAAGGAGTGCCATTGTAGAACTAGTGCTATCAAAGCTATACTGCAACCAGTTAAAATTATGGTTAGAAGGATGCCTCCAATTGCATAGGATTTACGCATGCTTCGCTCCATTTTACTCTACGGTATTATTTCCACTAATGATCGCTACCTGAAACACAAAATAAGGATACTGAAATTCAGCACTGCAATTTCTGTATATGGTACACAGTATAGTGCATCCTTATTTGTTTTTCTTCTCCATTAAGCTGAACTCAAACCAAGGACGGAACTCTGTTTGATGTATAGTATGTGAATATTATTCAATTTTATGCACGTACCAACACAGCCGGAATTTGGAAGCTGCGAAAGCTGCAGTAATATTTTCACCTTGAGAGTTTCTGATGCCCGTTGAAGACAGCTTCTGTTTATTGTAGTACGAAATCCGAGCTAATGACATCCATGTGGTTTTTGCTCGTGTTGCTGTAAGGTTGCATCGTTTGTGCAGATCACAGCCAAATGGTTGAATAAGAAGGCTTTACAAATCAACGTTAATCTGATTTGTGTCATTTTTGACCTTATTTTATCCTTCTACCAAACGCAATGTTTTTATTTCCCCAATGGAGGATTTCCCACAACTTCATGTGAACAGTATGCAACTAGTTTTAAATGTGACCCAGACTCGTCTGCAGCCCGTTTTTCTTCATAAGAAACCTAGCTCAAGGCCTAGTAATAAAATCTTTTTAACTGCTGGCCACATTTTAGTTCTAAAAGCTTCTTAAAAGTTTCCTACTTTAGCGAAGTAAATTGCCACGAAAGTGGACGCAGAGCGTGAATGTAGCAAAGTATTTGTCCTATAACAAACATGAATGCACCAGTACGAGTTAAATTCTAAAGCAGTGTCATATTTACTCTGTTTTGGTACAGTTTTACGTTAAAACAGGTTCAATGTACTACTTGTGTAGAGTTTCTTAGGTCCTTCCTTGCAGTTCTAAAAGTTTCTTAAACTTTTAGCTGTTTAGTACTAGGTTGCTGGCTTCTTATAAAAAAGATCGGGTAGATGAATTTAAAAAGAGAAGCTATTGTTTGGGTTCAGAGTTGGAATTTTTGATAAGTGCAGGATTGATTTTGTATACACACAGGTCCATATACAGTGTGGGGGGTAGGGCTAACACTTCCCACAAGACTTTACTGAGACTATATATAGAATCCTCTTTTTGTGGCATCGGATCTGCAACTCAGTGCCTAAATCAAAAGCCATTTTTAAAGAAAAACCCTTGAGTCTGAAAGTTTCTTCATTTTATTTTAATTTAATGGCAATGATATACGAAAGTGTATAAATCTTCTTTGATCTGAATAGTTACACCCTTCATAAACGAAAGTTGTTCAAGTTTATAAGATCTTGTAAGCAATGTGCTAAACATCGGTTCAAAATAAACATTAAACAAGTGAGTTACGTTATTCATTGATTTCTCAAATTAGGGAGCTTATCAGTGGCCACATAAAACTTGTATATGATAGAGCATGCATAGTTTCTAAATACATATGTATATATATATATATATATATATATATATATATATATATATATATATATATATATATATATATATATATATATATATATATATATAAACATACATATATAAACAGACATTTTGTAGGTAAAAAGACCAATGCAAAAAGTTAATAGAATAAATGACTAAATATAGTAAGCGTTATGAAAAAATTCTAATTGTGATAACTGCATTCATTAAAAATTCTTCTTTTAAAATGATACCCTGATGTGACTGTAAACAGCAACTGTAATGGTTACTGTGCACTACCGGGGGACACGAGTGTGGTCTTTGTTGATATTTGTTGAGTCGTTGTAATTATTTTCAGAATGTTCGGACTGCAGAGCCTCCGGGAACGGTTTTGTGTCTGACAAATGGCACGCTCTACCAGGGCTCCTGACCTGTCACTTCTCACACTCTTTCCTCTCCCCTCATCACGCATAGCAGGATTATTACTGCTACTTTATGAATTGAATTAGGTCAAGCAACCTTCTAAATGTATTGAGTCATAATCACAAAACTTCTGTATTTACACATGTACTTACTGTCAGTTGCATGAGCTGGAAGAAATCATGGACTTCTATATAGTAGCACTTCCTACATAATACGAGGACTTGAATATTCGCAATATTATCAGACACAAGTTTATTTCAGTGGCTTTCATGCGTGTCCCTCTGGAGGAGAGGGTTAGCTATTCAAATGCCACTTCATTCCCACTTTGTGCTAAATGTGCTAAGAAATCTTACAGCAAATTGTCCGATGGTAAGAAGGTTTTCTTTTAACAATTACTTTACAACAATGCAAGAAGCTATTAGCATTGGGAATCTGGCATTTCAAGAGCTGTATACATGAAAGCTCTGTCAAATCACCTAGGACCTATTTGCAGAAACAAGAGTCAATGGCACGAACATTTCGATATTTATTAGTGGAAGGGGAGGGTGAAGCTCTTGTGAGAGTTGTCATTGGACAAACTCGCCTCGCCGCTAGTCTCACCTAACGGGCACATTTCGCCCAGTTAGGAATTCTCAACTAATGAGTACGTTTCTCACCCACAGCGTGTACGGGAAGCAGAGTCAGGATGAAAAATATATGGCGCGCATTTGTTCATATTGTAAGAAAGCTTTTTTGGCCTCATTTGAAATTCCTTAACTTTTTTTCACGATTCCAGTCAAAGCTTTCTTAAGACTTAGCAAAAGTTTTTGAGTTTCAATGTTTTGCGTATGTAATGATTTGGGTTCTTGTCATGATGGTGAGCAGTCACCACATTTGTAATAGTACTTTATGCCTAGGCCTAGCAAAGAATTGATACTAGACAACGCCTCTTGATGTTTTCTGTTATAATGTAATCGAAGACTGACTAATAGGAATTGAACACTCATTACAAATGATATCAACTGCACGCTACAATACATGACACGTCAAGATCACAATACACTTTGACAGGACAACACATTGCCCGGAAAGGGTGTTTACTACACACATCAGGACTCCATAGGTACGCAAGACTGAAGCACGCAACATGACAACTAACGTGATACGAAATACAGCATATAACTAAAACATCAAACTCAATACGTTACACGTATGCTCAATAATTGAGAGAGAAAAGCTGCACGTATACTTGAATTATTGAGAAATATTAGTAAACAACAAAATTTTAACTGTTGGAGAGCAACCAACATAACATACATGAACATTTATGCTCAGATAATTCTAATTTTAAATACAGATACACATATAAGCTTCTTAAATCTCAAAAATCCAGTGAATTCACAGCTATAGCAGCTTCTGTCGCAAATTTATAGTTTTACACCCCCTCCCCCAAGAAGAGGTCACGCTACGCCATTGCCCCCTAAGGGTTTTATTTGTGCTCAATGTCCCAGGAATGACAGCTTTGGTGAAGCTATTACTCTTCATCAACTACGTTAAATGGACTACTAGTTTGAAGAGACAGATGGAAGACAGAGAGGTGTGGCAGCGCATTATCTCTGCACGCGTCACGATGCATCGAGGTACATCGCGATGCGGCGCATGGCACCATATGCTTTTCTTTCAGTTCACACTGGTAAAGCGTTGCCTGATATTTTTAGTTACAATGGCGTCACAACAGCAAGACATGCTCCCCCCTCTCGCTTTACAAACTCAGGTAATAGCCTTAATTGTATTGCAAAAGCAAAGAAAAGCGATGGTTTTAGGTTCTAGAAGTTTGGAAACAACTACAACATCAAAATCATCATCACAATTTAATCAAAGAAATGAATTGAAAGATTACACGATGCATTTAAATTATCTCCGAATACTGCCTTCCACGTTTGATGAATTGGTAAGTTTGGTTGGGCCATTTGTTGTTAGAAAAGGGAACATTTCATTTTTTTCCTTTCCTACTAGTGTAATAAAGGCAAGACAGTTTTGTCACTGTTTCGAAAAGTTGTTCTTTGTTGACAAATTTAGCTGTCATTATTTCTGCCCTACTTCGGAAACCACTCCTAGTCTCCTGAAGCAGAGCGTCGCGTCAAAGATGGATTTTTTCATCTCTGACGCATCCATGAAAAAACGCGATGCGTACGCATAGCAGAAATTCCTACGAACCATATTTGGTCAGCGTCATGACGTGACGCGTCGCACAACGTCCAGTGTGAATTAACCTTAACGCCAATCTGCGAGGAACATGAAGAAACAGCTTAAAGAGTGACTTTTAATTTTAAAACTGCTGTTACATGATTTCCCTTCGTTAATTGATCTTATACATCTAACTATTTTGATGTCCTGAATGTTTGGGAAATAAGATGAAGTTTACAAACAACAATTTCTATCCATATTTGCTATAAAGTTTGAAGAAGCTCCTGCATATTTATTTTGACTTTGCCATGGATGCAGAATATCTCTTACGACATTAAACGTTGCTTCCTGTATGTGCTGCACCAACAATGTTTTCTTGAAAGCACCGACATAGCCTACGAAAGCCAGCCCTGAATTCTGCACTTGCATAAATGTGGATAAGAGGATCAAGAGCAGGGTTAATCACAGCAAACAGCATTGCGATTTTCATCCAACGCTGTATCTCGTGCTCGCCCTCGATTCCTGTTGGGAAGTAATGAACTGCTCTACCCAGAATAAGAACAATAAAGCCTGGAAACCAGCAAAGTGCAAATACCAGAATCAATAGACCTAGCATAACAGCCACTTTTTTACTTACTCTATGTGTGGCACTGACTGTTGATGCCAGAGCTTGCTTTGATATATGAACGGCTAGCAAGGAGTAACATATTAACATGAAGATTAATGGAAGTATTAAGAAGACTGCCATCATCATTGACGAGTACAGAGCACCGTTAAAGCCATCAGGCCACTTTCTGTAGCATGTTGTCTGTTGATGGTTGTACCTGAATGATATGAGATTTGGTAGGGTAGCTAGAATCCCAGCTATCCAAGAACATATGCAATATAACTTCACAAAAGCCACGGATCTCGCGAAGAATCCTTGATATTTGCGTACTATAGTGAAATAGCGTAATGCGGTTACAGCAAGCAGGGAGAGAGCATTTGCCGTCACGCAGGAAACGTTCAATGCCAATCCAACAGAAACTGCGCACAGGAATCCTGCCATGTTTCTATTTTGACCGATTTTTGTAACATCGATCCATATGTATATCTGTGTACTCAAACTGAACATCATGTCTGCTAAGAATATGTTGAGCATTAGGATGTTGAAAGGCTTTGTTAATGCCCGCTCCTTCCAGAAAACAATGATTGCTGCAAAATTAGTCAAAGTCGCTATGATAGTGATAGTTTGTAAAAGGACAGTCAACACTGTTGTTGTTGCAGGATTGAAGATCATTTGCGCTTTGTGACTAGCCAGTGGTTGGCTTGTGTTGTTCACAAAGTGCATCATCTCCTCAACTATAGTTTGGTTAACCACGAACGTAAGATAATTGTCTTACAGCAAAAAAGGTTACATACAATTCTCCCTTGAACTATCTGGACTGCAATCTTATCACCATCTATTATTGTCTCTGCTCAAGCTTGCAGCTTTATGCAGACCGACATACATGAATACTGATTATTTCTTCTAAAGTCGCTTGGGCAACTTTCGCTTGTTTGTCCATTTTATATCTCTTCTGTCAATTCATCAGAATTCCTTTCATTTTCGCATGTATTGCTCTGTGTATATTTGGCAAATTTTTCTGATTTCTCATGGAAAGCTGCCTCGTAATGTGACATGATAATTTGTTTCTTAATCAATGTCATATGCAAATGGCTGATTTCAAACTGCAATATTGTACCGCCTACGTCTTTTCTTTGTGAATGCAAATTGTGGAGTAAGTCAGCAAACAAATCTTCGCCAGCTTTACTTAACATGCGAATCAAGAAGGAAAGTTCTTCAACTTCAGAATGCTGCTATCTCTATATACGTACTATCGGGAGCTTAATACACGTCCGGGGACGTTTATTAATTTTTCAGATTTTATCGACCCAAATGGCCCTCATTAAGACCCCTCCCGTTTATCAATTTTAGTACGTTGAAGGAGTTACAGCAAGATATGTCAATGATATGACTTCATGCAGTAATATGCGAAGCAGCCTGAGGATCTCCCTTAAAAGGAGCATCCAGCATCTATACCCAGAACTAGTTTCTTCGCCACATTCTTCTACAGGTGGCTTCTTTTTGACAAACGACATATTCATAATCTTAAGTTGCGCCAAACGAACTATAATATGATGTGTAATAATCATGGCGGTGCTAGCCACCTGTTGTAAAGGGCCGCAGCGGAGGACTAAAAGGGGAACTAGGCTCTTGTTTCGGGCACTTCCGCTGCGCCTTCTCAGCACGCTCTCCCTATGCCCCTATTACCTACGCCTATTTAGTATGATGCGTTGCATATGCTAGCGGATTTAGAATTGTATTGGAATTGAGAATAGAGTTGAGCAGAGTGGAATCGATCTTAGAATAATGTAAATAGCTTCCATTTGATTGACTAATTAGAATAAAATTTACACCTAGTACTTTTCTTATCCCATACTCGCCCTATTGACAACACCACCAAAGGCAGGGGGCTTCTCAGGAGCGGATTCAGGATATTTCCTGACCGTTGCAAATGAGAAAACGGGAGGGCTCCCTACAAAAAGTTGTCGTGACCACGCCCTTTACTTTTGCTATAAACGTAACCAACGTCTTTTTCATACTTACAAACGCCAAAGAAAACACATTTTTCTGTAGAATATTCAACCAACAAACAGCTATAAATTGGCAAATAAATTAAAATGTATGTTGCAATTCGCGCTCGATAGCGAAGGTTCGGGGACCAAGAAGGATATTTGGTATACCAGGAAAGGCCTTAAGGGGCTCCCTGCTTTAGCCTTATCATAAAGTTCAATACCTTATGGATCATTGCATTTTAAGAAACAAAACTTTGCTTCGGAAAATTAATCCAGAATTTAGTCAAATTTCCCAAAATTTCGTATCCTGTTCTCGTTGTTATTAGTGAAAATAGTTGCAATATCGAATACTTGTGTCTTTTTTGTGATTAAAAAGAATCACACAATGCACATTTCTTTGGGAAAATAAAGAATGCACTAGTACTGGACTAGAGACATTGCTTCAAAGTAAACAAAAGGTATTGACATTCAAACTAAAGCTCTAAACAACATTCCTCTGAGAATGAGCAATAACAAAAACCAATTTAATTACATATTTACTACACATCCTAGTCTGGACTAGTAAAGAAAAAAGTATATTTCAGTTTATGACACTCCTATCAAAATGTATGAGAAGGTTAAATCCTCCATCACTTTAAGCATAAATACAAGATAGGCTGGTAGCCTACAGAGTTAAAATGACTTCGTTACTTTGTTGAATTCTACTTCTGATTGCAAGCACGATTTCACAAAGAATTTCAATACAACCCAAATGTAACAAGTTTCTCTTTATTTCTATGCCTCACCCAACGGAGGCCTTAGCTTACAGGTCATACGAAGGCCTTACCATACAGGAAGCAACTGTGTTGCCGTTTTATATTGACTGGCAGGAAATTGCATCCGCGAGAAATCACAGAGCTGCAATTTTGGCCGCCTCCTCTCAACAGATCCAATAAGGTTTATCTTCTTTGTGCACTCGTCTCTGATTTCATCAAAAACAGAACTTGAACAGGAATTCGCATAAGCTTCCAATAGGCTTTCCAGCAGATTCGCCATGCTGGATTTTCTTCAAAACATCTTTTCAATTCCTTGATGCCTTGTGTTCGGCCCTCCGTCTGTCTGTAAGGAATCATATTTCATTGGCTTGCAACCGTCAAGGTGTATTGCCATTGGCTTGCAACGGTCAAGGTGTCTTGCCATTGGCTTGCAACCGTAAATCAAACATGACTGTTGCTCCCGCCATTATTTTGCAACCCCTCAGAAATGCTTTTCATTGGTTAGCTCACAGATGACGAAGTTCGCGTCGTGTAGTAGCACGAGGGACTCCGGATAATGGCCAAGGGGCTATTGAGAACAGAGCCGCCAAGTGTCTTTTCCCCTTCAACATGACTGGTGATCATCAGACCAGACCCAATAGATGTTGCTATGGCGCTAGAAGGGCTGAGCCAAAAGAAGGACTGCGCCATAAGCATAAGCGATCGGGTTATTAACCGTAACAATGAATGGCAAAACATTTCATCTACATGTATTAGATCATGTATTGATACCCTCTGAAAAGAATATTCTGAGAACTCTGAAAAGAGGAATCTTTACTCAACCAATAAAGAACTACGGTGTTCCAAGAAACTGAAGATGTCAGCGATGTTTGCATCGCTGGAAATCTGACGGTTGCAACTGCAACGGTTGCAACCGTCTGTATCCGCCCCTGCTTCTATAGGCCATATCTCCAGTTCCTTCGTGGCTCGGCTACTAGGAAAGACTTTTTGTGTCCATTCAAGATTTATTGACCTCTTCTGTCATATCCCGGGGTCAATCTGCTTCTTTCACACGGAAACAATAAGTTCCTTAGTCTAACTCTGTATCCTGAGCTCGAATAGGCATACCTGAGGGGATCAGGAAGGGGGTTAGCTATCCCAAAAATCATGGCTATCCTCATCCAATCCAAGGCCATATCTCCAGTTCCCCTCGGGACTCGGCTACAGGAAATGATTTGTTTTGTCCATTGAGGTCCTATTGACCTTCTAAGACATATCCGGGGCTCAGTCTATTTCTATTACTAGGACGAAATAATTTCCTTAGCCCTGTCCTGTATTCAGAACTTGAATACGCATAGATGAGGGGGTCAAGAACGGAATTAGCTATCCCAAATATCATAGCTACCCTCAGCCATCGCTGCCGCTTAAACTCTCCATCTGTGTTCTTTGGAAAATAGTCAAACGTCCTGCCTAGAAACCACATCAGGGAAAATGGAGTCCAAAACACTGCTACAGCAAGTATAAGCAGGCCAAGAAGAACGGAGACACTTTTCTTTGTTCTCTCTGCTACACTGTCTCTAATTGATGAATTCAAACTTCGTCCCCAAATGTGCAGTGCAAGCATCATATAGAAAACTATCATTATTAGCAGAGTAGCAAGGAAGAAAACAGATGTTGTTACGGCAGAGTATACGATGCTATTGATGCCTTTTGGCCATACCCTATAACATATATTTTCATTATGATTGTATTTGAATGACAGAGCACTCGGCATTATACCAACAGCACCAGTTAACCATGAGAAAACGCAAAATCCTATAATGAAGTTCTTCGACGTCACAAGTATGCCACTGTAGTTGCGGACGATGCTTAAGTAACGCATTACAGTAATCGCTACTAGAGACATAAAATTCACTGCCATGCATACTGTTGGGGCTGTCATTCCGATTGAAATTGCACACATAAATCCCGCCACCTTACCACGTTGCTCAATTTTCGTAAAATCTATCCATATATACGACTGCATTGTTAGGGTGTACATCATATCAGCAACGAACAGGTTAAGCAATATAATATTAAATGGTCTTCGTAGCGTCCTTTCTCTACAGAATACTAATATTGTGATGAGATTGTTCAGGACCCCAGCAACCGAAAGAATTGTGTAAAGAATATTCAAAAAAATAGTTATGTTGGCACTGAAAAGTTCCCGATGCGTATTTACGGCTGTCAAGAGACTGGTGTTATTCATGTTGATGTGATCTTCCACCAACAATTTTGAAAGATATGTCGTAATCTAACTGAACATCAAAAATGCTTTTCTTCAACTCTGTTCGTGTCGATGCCTCAGCAAGGCGTTCTTTTATACCAACTTTTCGATTATACAGGCTTTTTTGTTCACTAGTTCGCCTGTCCGTTGATCTTTCTGTCCGTCTATGGCATGTGCAACCTTTGAAATTCTCTATCTCTTTTATTTATCAGCTCTTCTCTCCGAGGCAAGCTATTTGTACCCTTTCACCACAAAACCATCAGTCCAGAAATGATGCTTCTGTAAACTTCTTTCGTACCTGTTTCTTTCTTTGTCTTTAAAGAAATTTATTAAATTTATTGAATGCTAATTCCTTGGATTTTGATCCATAGAAAGGCTAGTTTTTGCAAAAAAACTGTATTTGGCTAGCGGTTCCACTGTATATCTACTAGAGTCAACAATTTGTAGTCATTTTTCATTGCTATATGGAAATCTATTGGAAATGAATATCCATGATATCAATTACAAATTATCATGCAGGAAGAGGCAGCTATAAGGAAGAGGCAGCTATATAGAAGAATTGAGATTTTGTCATTTTATTCTTGCATCAAATATTTGTACAGGTGAAGCTCTCATCCATACTAGCTGTTTACTATATACTATATAAATAATATATGAACAACTATTTACGCACGATTATGATACCGTTGTGGCGGTAAATAGAGCATTGATTTCAGATACAGCCAAAATAGAGGCAGGCGTGCGGTAGAGGGGCTTCTAGGGGCCTGAACCTCCCTTGCTACAATCATGAGAGTTTTTTGGGGTGCTGGAGTCCCCTTTATCGAACATTTTTTAGGCTAGAAAGGTTTTTAACTATGCATTTCCCTAAGGAGGAGAGATGAAAGGCACCATCCCGTCAATAGAAGAAGAATATTGCTGCCATATCTTGGTTGTCTCTTCCCTTAATAAATTCATATACACAAAAGTGAAAAGCAAATTATTGCCATTAATGTGAAAATGGTTTGTTTTGTCGCCCAACTCCTCTATGTACTATACCCAGGTTGTTTTTTGCTTGCGGTAACAGTTTGTCATACAGTTGTATTGCGTTTCTATTGCTCAAACTTCCTGCATCACACAACAGGTGGGAGAACAAGATTTGCTTAAATCTCATTTACATTGTACTGCTGCAACTTCTGTTCCGTAACAGAAAGTGTTACGAATCAATTACATTTGCATGAAGTGCACCGTTGCGGGATAAGAGTTGTTACGCGTTTTTAGCAGGTACAGAAAGTGTTACAACAGGAGGAGCAAGAAGTGTTACGGACCAGTGTAAGTGATCCGTAATAACTTCTGTTACGGTACAAAGTTGTACCGGTACAGTGTAGACTGGGTCAGAAGGTTGCCCTTTCCAACAAAGGCCCCAGTTGTGGGAAGAAGAATTGACTTGTTGAAGAATATATCTGCAAATGATTTATAACAAGAAAAATGTCAATAATATGATTATCCCGCAGTAGTAATCGAATAAGCCAAAGTGTCTCTTTTAAAGGGAAGACTGCTGCTCCAATAGTATTTGGAGGATACTATTGTTGTCTTAAAATGCACTGATGATTGAAACAGTGGTCTTGATCTCGAGAAGTATGTAGGATTTGTAAACCTTGATTTGAAAACAGCCTTCTGTAATTTCGATCATGAAATTCTTCTGCACAAACTAGCGCATTATGGCATTCAAAGCCAGGAGCGTCGGTGGTGTAAGTCAACCCCCTTCTGACCGACGACAATTGTCAAGGCTTAATAGAATTGGTTCTACAATCCAAAAAGGTAGGGGCTCCTCACGGTTCAGGTCTTAGTCTTTTGTTATTTCTATTCTATATCAACGACGTCCCTAAATGGAGCCTTTAGCAATGACCTTAAATCCTTAGATAAATAGCTCAAAGGCAATAGACTGTCCTTGAACGTAGCCAAAATGAAGTCAATGATTATTTCCACGAAACTAAAACATGCTACTTTAAAGCATCAAACGGACCAATTATGCCTAAACATACGCAATAACCCATTAGTGGTCATTCAAAGTACAAAACACCTAGGAGTACATATTGATAATGGTCTTGACTAGAGAATCACATCCAAGAAACAACTAACAAAACATCACGATCACTTGGGCTGTTGACAGATGCTAAAATGTTTCTACCACTAGAGTCACTAGAAGACATTTATAATAGCCTAGTTAATCCAAATTTTAGCTACTGTTGTTCAGTCTGGGGGTTTGTGGTTTAGCTGAAATTCAAAAATTATAGAAACTTCAAAATAGAGCAGCCAGAATTCTCACTTGCAGCAATTCTGATGCTTCCAGTAGACTTCTAATTGAAACTCTTGGTTGGAGGACAATTGAAAAATTAATTCAGATGGAAATACAAGTTATGGTTTTTAAATCTGTAAATGGGCTGTCCCCACAATATCCCTCCGAATTGTTTGACGCTATCTTGACTAACGCCTGTTATAATCTATGGCGTTCTATTTCTCACCTTACCGAAGAAAATTCCCTCTAACAGGCAAAACAGTTTTCATTTAGGGGTGCAGCATTGTGGAATAGTTTGCCATCAACCTCAAAACAGGCATCCAACCTGATAACTTTTAAAAATAGTATTTCTTTGAGTTTCTTTTAAATATTCAATATGACTTTTACTATTTTATACAGTTTTTTCTTTCTTTCTTGTGTATCATCGGTAGCCACCATTGTAATTATAATTAGGCATTAACATTATTTTTTCTTAACTATTGTATCTGATTTTTACATTGTGTATGTCTTTTGTTAAATGGAGGGCTCCTTTCAAAGCATCTGTGACTGAAGGGTAATCCTCCTTAAACATTTAAAAAAGGACTCATTTCTTAACCTCTTTCTTCTGCCTTGCTGTTTATTTTTGATGAAGAGAAGATCACAATGAATATTGGGAAGGTACTACTTCTACGCCATCTCTCAGCAGCAATTCATTTGTAGTCTTACGTTGCGCCAAATGCCCTCATGCATGATTTATAACGATAAAGGGTGGTATCATCCATTAAAAACAACGGGAGCTCTTTAGCTCATTTACCTTTCAGGCTCGTCTACAGGCACTGATCTGTTTTGTCCATTGAAGATTTAGTGGCCTCCTCTGTCGTATTATGTGCTCATTCTCTTTCTTGTACAATGACGAAGTAATCTCCTTAGCCCTGTCCTGTATTCAGAGCTTGAATAGGCATAAATGAGGGGGTCGAGAACGGGGTTACAAATCGCAAATATCATAGCCACCCTCATCCATCGATGTCGTTTGAATTCTCCATCTGTGTTCTTTGGAAAGTAGTCAAGTGTCCTGCCAAAGAACCATATCAGGAAAAATGGAGTCCAACACAATACTACAGCAAGTATAAGCAGACCAAGAAGAACGGAGACACTTTTCTTTGTTCTCTCTGCTACACTGTCTCTTAATGATGAATTCAAACTCCGCTTCCAAATATGGAAGGCAAGCATTATGTAGGAAACTGTCATCACTAGTAATAAAGACAGGAGAAACAGAGTTGTTGTTACGGCAGAGTATGCGATGCCATTGATGCCTTTTGGCCATTCCCTATAACATATATTTTCACCATGATTGTATTTGAGTGACAGAGCACTCGGCATCATAGCAACAACACCAGTTAACCATGAGAAAACGCAAAATCCTTTGATGAAGTTCTTCGACGTCACAAGTATGCCATTGTAGTTGCGGACGATGCTTAAGTAACGCATTACAGTAATCGCAGCTAGAGACAGACAATTCGCTGTCATGCATACCAATGGGGCTATCATTCCAATTGAAATTGCACACATAAATCCCGCCACCTTCCCACGTTGCTCAATTTTCGTAAAATCTATCCAAATATACGATTGCATCGTTAGGCTGTACATCATGTCAGCAACGAACAGGTTAAGCAATATAATATTAAATGGTCTTCGTAGCGTCCTTTCTCTACAGAATACTAATATTGTGATGAGATTGTTCAGGACCCCAGCAACCGAAAGAATTGTGTAAAGAATATTCAAAAAAATAGTTATGTTGGCACTGAAAAGTTCCCGATGCGTATTTACGGCTGTCAAGAGACTGGTGTTATTCATGTTGATGTGATCTTCCACCAAAAGTTTTGAAAGATATGTCGTAATCTAACTGAACATCAAAAATGCTTTTTCTAACTATGTTCGTTTTGATGCCTCAGCAAAGCGTTCTTTTATACCAACTTTTCGATTATATAGGCTTTCCTGTCAACTAGTTCACCTGTCCGTTGATCCTGCAGTCCGACTATGGCATGTGCAACCTTTGAATTTCTCTATCTCTTTTATTTACCAGCTCTTCCTTCTGAGCCAGGATACTCGTACCCCTTCACCACAAAACCGTCAGTCCGGAGATGATGCTTCTGTAAACTTCTTTCGTACCTGTTTCTTTCTCTGTCTTTAAGCAATTTGATTTAATTTATTAAATTCTAATACTTGTATGATTATCCATAAATAGCTAATTTTTGTAAAAAAATGTCATCTATACAGGATTCCTTCTACTCATGTTAAGTTCTGATGAAATAGCAAAGCTAGTCTCAAGAGGTACTGCTTTGTCTGACCACATTCTCTAACTACTGTATTTGGCTTGCTGTTCCACGTGATATGTATTAGAGTAAAAGCTTCTAGTATATGAAAATCTATTGACAGTGAATATTCATGAAATCCATTGCCAAATATCTTGCGAAAGAAGCAGATGTGAGGGTGAATGGAGAACCTTTCAGATTCTTCTCAAGTCAAATATTTGTGCAGGTGAATATTTTCATCCATAATTGTTGTTTACAAGATATGATATAACATTGACGACACTCATGAGCATTCATTAAATCCATTACAAGATATCTTGCAGAGTAGCAGACGTGTGGAAGAAGAAAGAGCCTCTCAGTTTCTTGTCAAGTCAAATATTTGTGCAGGTGAAGATTCCCATCCATACTAGCTGTTTACATGATATACATGACATGATATGATATATAATCTGATAAAAAATTATTCTTACACGATTATGGTACCATTGTAGCGCTAGAAAGGATATTGATCTCAGTTACAGCCACATTAGAGGCAGGCATTCCATGGAGAGAGAGGCTCAGGGTGACTGAACCACTCTTGATAAAGTCATGAGAGGTTTCTTGGGGGCTCGGTCCCTTTAATCGAACATATGTTAGGCTGGAAGGGTACTTAATTATGCATTTTCCAAGAGAGGAAAGAGAAAAGAGACACTCCTGTCAATAAAAGACGAATGATAGCACCCTATGTTGAGTCTAAGGCTTTTCTCTTAAAACTTTCAAATATACAACAGTGAATAACGAATCATTGCCATAAATGTAAAGATCTGCATGATCAAAAGTGTGGTACCCATACTTCGTATAATACAGTCCCTTTGTTACCGCTTTAGGAATGCACTACTGTCTAAAGGGAATGGTTATGAAATGAGTTTCATGGGAGTTATGCCCCCATACTCCCTTTGTTTCTTTAATTAAGTATGGCTGCAAAGCTCATCCTGTCAGAAAACTATCAATCTTGAACCCCCGAAAGGGTGTCTCTTTGCGATGAATCTGGAAGCCATGTCCATTTCTGTCATCAAAATGTTAATTCAACTCCGATCAAAAAGGTTTTCTAGGAACATCCCTGACCCCATTGGAGTTCCTCATAAGTTTGAATTTGAGATTTAACTAGAATTTGCCCATTTCACGAAGTTAAGTGTTAGTGAGGAAGAGTACAGCACAAGTTCTGCTTTTCTTCTTTGCATTTAACAATTTTGTATGACAAAAATTGTTCATCTCTCTTAGCATTTTACTGTCAAGTAAATGCAGAGTTCCCATAAAAAGTTTGCAAAAGGTAATGCTAGAGGTTATAAATGTCTGAAAAAAGAAAACTAAAATGAAATCTTTTATATGCGACATGCTCAATGAGAGTATTCAATATGATTTATGATCGAAGTGAATTTTCAAAAAAGTGCAGGTTCCAAGAGCTGAGGGAAATTATTTATATTGTAAGTCAAAATTGTTTGGAATTAGTGGAAATTTCTCATGAGTGTCGACTCGAATAGCAGAGAGCCTACTGTAAGGGCCATGCATAAAAAAGTACCTCTCCCTGCAGGAGATAGTGATAGCAATGATGGAGATAAAGTCGGGCAAAGGGATGGTGGTTCTGCTGTATGTGGTCATCCTTTAAAGAGGAATTGTATCGTACCGTAAATATTCGAATTTGGCCCCGGGAGCATATTTGCAAAAATGCATTGTTGGGTGGGGTAATTATTCAAAGGGGGGTTTACTTCAAAGCTTGACATTTTCCTCAAAGGTTGACAGAAAATACGGCAAAATTTTCTCAATCAACCAAAGTAAAGAATCACAAAAAGGCTAGAAAACGAAATTTAATAGTCAATAACAAGTATATTTATTATAATCATGAAAGTCATATTTCTTTCTGCTTTTCTGTCTACAGTGAAAGGAAGTAATACTGTATAGCTGTTATTCTGCAATTATGCTTCCATTGAATAAGAAGGCCTCATGAGGACAGGGGGTATTGTCCCTAATAATTCACTTATTTGTAAATCTGAGTTTCTAGGTAGGGGTTTATTCGAGGGGGGTGCTTAATCGGAGGTAGGGTTTATTCGAGGATTTACGGTATTTCTAAGTGACAGTTGTCTTTCTTGCAAAAAAGATAGGGCATTTATAAGTCGGTTTATTATCAACGAGACAAAAGAAATAAAAGCATTATAAATCTCTTTTCAAAGTTCTTTGATTTTGATGACATTGTATGTACTTCTTTGATTTTTATTCTCTATATCAGAAGACGCGCACGCGTGTGTGTATGTGTGTGATGGTGTGATGGTGTGATGGTGTGATGGTGTGTGTGATGATGTGTGTATGTGTGTGATGGTGTGATGGTGTGATGGTGTGTGTGATGATGTGTGTGTGTGT
>WIPJ01001466.1:741425-757559 GCA_018155075.1 Cassiopea andromeda
TGTGTGTGTGCACGTTCATGGGAAAGCTATATTTAGCCTCCAGAATTGAAGAGCACATCGTGACTACATAGAAAAGGGATTTCATGTCATTCTTTGCATGTCTTAGGAGGGTTGCCCTTTAGCATAGCTGGTTTGAAGGGGGCCCTCTTTAAAAAGTTAAAAGCTTAAGCATAATCCTATAAAGTACTAATCACAATTACATGATCATCATAATCTTAATATTCAAAATAGAAGCAAGTACGTAAATACACAACATCGTAAAAGTATACCCTAAATATATAGGTTTATATAGGATGTTTTCTGATGTTTGGTGAATGGTTATGTTATCACAATGAAGATGGGAATAGCTTATAGTGCTTTATTATTATTATTTTTATTTTTATTATGTATTCTTATTTAATCACGACATCCATTCATTAAACATACAAAAAGTCCTAACTACAAATACGGGTCCTAATTATAGATATAGTGAATAAGTTAACTAAACAGATATAAAAACCAGTACTGTTCTTCCATAGATTTGTGCATAAAATAGTTTAAAATGTTTCCTTCAGCATAGAAAATGATCTTTTAGCCCGTTCTTAAACCGGGTTAGTATATTGGAATCTCTCATGTGTGTTGGGATAGACTACCAGGCTTTTAATCCAATGTAGTAAAAACGTTTTCTACAGAAGTATAGATTGAGCCTTGGAATTTGGAGATCGGTCTTGTTTCTTGTACCTTTCTTGTACCATACTTGCTTTAGCTCCTTCTCATCAATGGAAATCAATCTCTCAGTTGCAGTTCATTTATAGTCACAACCTGAAAAAAGTGATTTTGATGTGATCTGATATGGTTGGCAATGATCAAGGGGTGGTTCCATCCATCAATAACTGGGGGGAGGAGGACTGCTACAGGTCATACCCTCGGCGCCTTTCCGGCTGCTGGTAATGATCTGCTATATCCATTCAAGATTTATTGGCCCACGCTGTCATACCATTTGCTCATTCTGTTTCTCGTACAATAACGAAATAGTCTCCTTGGCACTGCCCTGTATTCAGAGCTTAAATAGGCATAGAGGAGGGGGGTCAAGAACTGAGTTGACAATCCCATATATCATAGCTACAATCAACCAACGCTGTCGTTTATATTCTCTATCTGTGTTCCTTGGAAAATAGTCAAACGTCCGTCCAAGAAACCAAGTCATGAATAACGAGGTTTAACACAATACTATAGCAAGTATAAGCAGACCAAGAAGAACGGAGACACTTTTCTTTGTTCTCTCTGCTACACTGTTTCTAAGTCATGAGTTAAAGCTTTTCGACACCACAAGTATGCCACTGTAGTCGGGAACACTACTCGAGTAGCGCAGTACAGTAATGCCTACTAGAGATATACAATTAGCTGTCAAGCATACCATTGGGGCTACCAGCCCAATTGAAATTGCATACATAGACTCCGTCACCTTACCACGTTGCTTAATTGTTGTAAAATCTACCCACATGTACGACTGCATCGCTAGGGTATACATCATGTCAGCCACGAACAGTTTTAATAAGATGATACTATATCGCTATCTTAGCGTCCTAATATAGTATTGCATTAAAATTTTCAGCACTGAGAAAGTCATGTAGTGAGTATTCAAAAAAGGGGCTATGTTGACAGTGAATAGTTCTCGTTGCTTGTTTGTGCCTTTCAGGAAGCTACTGTTGTTCATAGTGAAGATCTAGTACGAAAGATTTTAGAAAAGTTTCCAAACTAATTAACAGATAGTGCTTTTATCAACAAAATCCACTTTGATGGACCAGCCAACCTTTATCTCCTACCAGCTTGTCAGCCGCAATATTATAGGAGGTGTTGGAGGCATTAAAAACATTCAAAGATACCCCACACAAGCAAACAATGGCACCTGTGTAAGGTGAAAAGGGCATTTTACATACATTTGTGTGAGATGTGGGAGGGATGGGACACGTGTCTCACTGCATCCCCGGCTCCTGCATTCATACTATAGCTACGGTAATTGGCTTGATGTTCCACATACTGCTTGCTAGAGTCAGCAAATAATTTAATTATTTTTCCATTGCTATGCGAAAATCTATAGGAAATAGAAATTATTGATATACTTCATAAGCACCTTGCAAAGAGACAGATCAATGGGAGACTTTAGATCATATTATTTTATTTTCCTATTAAATATATTAATACAGGTGAAGATAATCCGTTATACTAGCTGTTTCTTATTCACCTGTAAAAACTTCCCTTACATACTGAGGAGCAAGTGCAAGTGGATTCAGTGGTTATTTGTTGGTACAGTTGTCTCTTTTTGCATGAAATCCTTAATTAAAGGCCAGCCAGAATTTGGAAGCAAAGGGACAGCAGATGCATCGTAAAGAATATGTTTAAGTATTATTGCAGCTTTATTATGGATCATTTCGAGAGATTTAGGTTTAGATTCTCTACAACAGTACCAAATCAAGTAGAGATATGTGGGAACCAAAATGGTTCAAAAATATAACCGGCTTTTTATATCACACAGTTAAATATCTAAAGTACAACTACAATGTACTTTGTCTGCACCATATACAGCAGGAAACGACATTGAGTCAGCTGGCTTCAACTGTATATGGTGCTTACAATAAGGAGAATAAAGTTCAACTCACAGCAGATGCCATGATGTTAGGAGAAATTAGGAATATGAAGGACATGCTAGATGTCCAAAAATACACACATAAAATGCAGGTTTGAATAAAAGATGGATGTTTGCCTATTTTGTCTTGTTTGCCTGTTACACAATTCTTCTGTCAATAGATTAGAACTCTTTTCATTTTCACACTATTTGCACTATGTATATTTGGCGATTTCTTCTGATTTCTCATGGAGAACTGCCGTATAATTTGACATGATTATTTGTTGCACAATCAAAGCCATAAATGAAATGCTGATTTTGCAGAATAAAATCGTTCCATCTAATCCCTTTCCTTGTGAATGTAAATTGCGACGTATTTTCAGTAAACGCTACGTCAATAATCTTTGCCAACTTCCAGCTTCACTAACAATTTTGCAGTTCCCTCATTTCATTTTCATGTTATTTCATGTGTGAGTTCAAACAGCTCTCCTGTACGAGTTACAGGCATATCATTGAGACACGCGCCCAACCCGCACCATGCGCTCAATTTATCGCGCACACGAACCTGCCACTCTCACTGCTACCGAGCGATGAAATTTACAGACTATAAATTCAAGTGTAATGGAAAGCTCATAAAAATTTCCTTCTTTAGACATTTTACGGTATTTTACAATACCCTTCGTAAAATAACAAAACTTGCATTCGAAGAAACAAAGCACACAGACGGGCCCATATGCGAGATCAGCAGCGCGCGTCTGATTTACTCATTGACAGGTCTGGAACTAACTACCGGCAGTTGAAGATAAATAAAGTCTGCTTTTCCAACAGAAGTCTCAGTGAAGCAAAAGAAGCAATTCGTTTAATGGAAAAGCAAGAAATGGTTAACTGTTTGCAGGCTGTAGGCAGAATACAGGCTTTTCTTGTTTTGTTCTAAATCTGTAACATTCGATGAAACCAAGCGTAAAGGTCAGCTTCTCTTTCTAGAATTATGAAGACACCTACATTCCACTCTGCAACAATGTGCTTTCCGATGTTTTGAAAATGGATAGGTTTCGAGATATTTGTGGCATTATGTCTCATAGTACTCGTATGAAGTGGATACTTCTCCATCATCTTTTGAAGGAAGACCTCTGAGTTTAAATTCGTTTCTTTAATAGCAAACTGTGTCAAATACCTGGTGATCTAATATGTAATGATAAGATGATCAGGTGCTGTAGCAGCCACCAACATCAGAGAGGTTCTATAGGTCACATCTCCAGTTTCCCTCGTGGCTCGGCAATAGCCAATGATGTGTTATATACATACAAGACCTATTAGCGTCCTCCTTCATATCCCGGGCTCAGTCTATTTCTATTACAAGGATGAAATAATTTCCTTAGCCCTGTCCTGTATTCAGAACTTGAATACGCATAGATGAGGGGGTCAAGAACAGAGTTAGATATCCCAAATATCATAGCTACCCTCAGCCAACGCTGTCGTTTAAACTCTCCATCTGCGTTGTTTGGGAAATAGTCAAACGTCCTGCCTAGAAACCAAATCATGAATAACGGGGCCCAACACAATACTACAGCAAGTATAAGCAGACCAAGAAGAACGGAGACACTTTTCTTTGTTCTGTCTGCTACACTGTCTCTAATTGATGAATTCAAACTTCGTCCCCAAATGTGCATTGCAAGCATCATATAGAAAACCATCATTATTAGCAAAGCAGCAACGAAAAAAATAGATGTTGTTACGGCAGAGTATACGGCTCCATTGATACCTTCTGACCACTCCCTATAACAATAAGCTTCATCGTGATTGTATTTGAATGATAGTGCACTCGGAATCATACCGACAACACCAGTTAACCATGAGAAAACGCAAAGTCTTACAATGAAGTTCTTCGACGTCACAAGTATGCCACTGTAGTTGCGCACGATGCTCAAGTAACGCAGTACAGTAATAGCAACTAGTGACATACAATTCACATTCATACAAACCATTGGGGCTGCCATTCCAATTGAAATTGCACACATGAACTTCGCCACCATACCAGGTTGCTTAATTTTCGTAAAATCTATCCATATATACGACTGCATTGTTAGAGTATAGGTCATATCAGCAACGAACAGGTTAAGCAATATAATATTAAATGGCCTCCTTAGCGTCCTTTCTCTACAGAATACTAATATAACGATGAAGTTGCTCAACACCCCAGCAACAGACAGAATCGTGTAAAGAATATTCAAAAAAATAGTTATGTTGGCACTGAAAAGTTCCCTATGCTTATTTGTGGCTTTCAAGAGGCTAGTGTTATTCATCTTGATGTGATATACCCGTGGGCTGGAAAAGAAATTCGTATTTTAATGAACAGAGACAGTCCCTCTCCAATGGAGGCACTTTGATGAGTCAGCAAGATTTCCTTTCCTACGACGTCAGCCCGTCTGTCCAACTTTAGCGTATGCAGCTTGAAGTTCGCTAACTCTTGTATGTATTAGTTCCTCTTTCTAAAACAAGATACTCGTATCATTTGGAGTTACCACGTCAGTCCAAAAGAGATGCTAACTATTAGATGTTTATCGTACCTGCATCTTTCTTGGTCTTTTTGCCAGCTTCATATAATATATTCAATATTAATGCTATATTTAAATCACTAAAAAGCTAATGTTCAAACAAGCCTTCTCTATTCATTGGCCATCCCAATCATCCGTCATTCTGTGGATAAATTGTGCCAGATTCACGAGATTCTGTCTTCTCTAACTACCGTATTGTCCCACGTGTTGTAGGATGGATTGAGGAAGTTTTGTAAACGTTTGCTTTATAAGCGCATATCAAAAGTGAATATTCGCAGGTTCTTGTAGAAGGGATCTTTCAAACAGAAGCAGGTGTGTAGGAACTTTAAATCAAATGGCAATAAGTCAACGCCAGTGAATTTATTTGACAAATATGATCTGGAAGCTGAGGGAATGAGTGTAGATAAAATAACAGAGAAATCGATGAGCACACAGAACGTGAGAATAGTACCCTGGAGAAATTAACGGACATGTGAATATATGTAAAGTATATTATTTCTTTTCAGTACTTTGTGTATGTGTAATTATTGTGCTAACTCCCTAGTTGTCATCATACCCTTGGCCCTAGTGGGTGCTAATTGACATGTGCAGAAAGTCTTGTATTGTGTAGAGCATAAGTCAGTCTTATTTGGGAATCGATAGAAAGCAGTCAACGAATTCTTGTCTCTCTCTGGCGAACTCTTAAACGCAACATTTGGAAATAGGAGCGAATAGGTATTTCCTCATAATAACAAGCATCTGCCACTTTTAAATATAGGACTTTATTCAATCTTTGACATGGAGCAGCCGTGGCCTAGCGGTAATTCACTCGACTAAGACCAACATGGTCCCGGGCTCGAGGCCCACCGCATGCCATTGGTGACGTCATGAAGGGCATCTGGTCCTAAATGCTCGTGCTAGAACTAAATTCCTCTCAGAGGCACCTTCCAAGCCCCAAGGAAATGGGGGAAGCGGAAGTACAACCGAGTAAATAAATCTAATTTATGACGTCATACCTGGTCTCAAAGTGGCAGAGCAGAGCTCCTTATACTTTTCATAGTTCTGATAGATTGATAATCTAAGCATGTTTATACAGTTTAAGTCAGTACTCAAATAGTTGACAACAAAATTTATGCAAAATCATGAAAAGAGACTCGGAGACTGCTTGATGGAACAAAATAGTCTACTTTATTGAAAAAAGCGTTTCTGTCAGTCATTTGGGCAAGAGACGTTGATAGAAACTGCTGGAAAATTACACAATTAGTCAATTTTTCATTATATCTACATTTTACTTCATACTTCCTGTATGTCTATAAAATTCCTCCTTTTTCTCCTAATTTCCTTCTAAAGGCGTGTATTTCTCGAAAGAAGAAAATGTCCTTTCACGTGGGAGCTCTGGTTTTGTCACGTGCATTTTTCGGTCATACCCATATTTCCTTGTGATTTTGCTTCCACACCTGATCTTCAATTTTTGTACACCTCTTGGCTACCACTCAGCTTCTCTCAAAAATCGGAGGAAATGCACTTTAACAATAGATGAGTACTAACTTGTATGAAGGGCATGGACGTAGGAGCTGGGAGGGGTATGTGGATTGTCCCTTCTCAGCTTGCATAGTGCCCTGTTTACTGTTAAGGGTGCCCCTGGATGCATGTGCTCCTCCCACGTTTTGAATTCTTTCTGCATCTCTGATTAAGTTTAACCGATAAAAGGATGGCGGTTATGGGCAGGGACGCCTGCACAAGAAAAGGGCAGGGGGCAAGATCTATGTGCAGGACACCAAAGATACACTCAGGGACGTCACAAAGACCTTTTTATGACGTCACAGAGACCCTTTTTACGTGCAGTAAGAGCAGGGGGGCCAAACATGGCTAACGAAAGTGTCTCTCGTTCCAGTATCGATTAAAGGGCCCACCACTGTTGGACCCGGAGAAAAAGTTTTTAAAATAAAGGTACTCAGAAAGCTGGAAAACGCTAGTTTGAGATTGTTTTTTGCAAATACAGTGTTTCATAAGAGAGCCATTTTACTGGTCTTTTAAACTTGTAGAAAGTGTGCTAGAAATTGTTTTTATCAAGAGTCCACTAATGGGCCCACCATGGTTGGGCCCGGAGAAAAATTTTCAAAATAAAGGTTCTCAGAAGGTTGGAAAACGCTGGTTTGAAATTGGTTTATGCAAATGCATTATTTCATATGTGGGTCATTATGCTAATCTTTAAGCAGACTTTTAGAGAAAATGTTATGGACATTCTTTTGAATTCAGAGTCAGCAATAAGGCCCACCATGGTTGGACCCAGATAAAAAATTTTCAAAATAAAGATTATAAGATGGCTGGCAAACGCTATGTTGAGGTTGGTTTTTGCAAATACGGTACATACCTCTTTAAATATGCATCCTTTCAACTGCTATTGCATAGCCTTTTTAACTCTTCAACAATGTTGACTTTATTGACTTTTGACCGCTCTACTTATGCTATACACAGTTTTCTGCCCTAATTCTGTTCGGAGGTCTACCTCGTGTGATCAAGAACTGAAATGGACATATAGACGTAAATATGCTATGACTATGATTTTGAAAGCACTGAAAAGCATCTAAAATGTTCCAAAGAAGTGTCCTTTCTTGCTGTTTGCTTGAATGAATTGTATGGCAACTTCAGTTACATCTGTCTCATCCATATCTCCCTTAAGCAATATTGCAAAAATTATATTGTTCAGGTGGTTGGCTCCTGATCTTGCTCTATTCCAAGACTTCAATCTTTGGGTGACAGTAAAAGTTCTCTCTGCTGATGACGATGAAAGTGGAATTCTTTGATAGATCCGCAGCAATATATCCACCACATTTTCCATGCATTCCTCGCTTGCTGGCTGATCATTAAAAATTTCACTCATGGAGCTGACTTTTGTAACTTCCATTGGTCTTTGTTCCATTTTACATTTGTCACTATACATTCTTAGGTGCAACTCTTTCAAACGTTCCTTTAATGACTGAAAGTTGCAAGCCTTGAATCAATTGGTGACTTTCTTGATAAGTGTATCTTAGTCTTCCAATGTTTTCCCATTTATGGATGAAATCAAAAGTGCTTCGATTGTCTACAGAAACGAAAGATCCGCTTGTGAGAATCTCCTTTCTCCGGACGATGCTATTTTATCGATCACTTCGAAGTATTGGCGTTTAATTTAAACTTTGTCTGAAGAAGAAAATTGGGAAATTTTTAAAGCTTTATCAAGTCCCTCTAAGACTTCACTGTCGTCATAGCGCTTTGGGACCTTTCTGCTTTCTGTTGAGACTTTGAGACATCATAGGTAAGACCCATTTTCTCAACTACCTCATACATTCATTTAAATTCTACATCTTCTCTGAACTGCTTCACTCTTTCCTTGACTTTGCTTATGCAAAAGCAAGCAATTTCTGCTGTTAGATTTATGCATTGTAGATGACGGGATAGATTTTCAAAAAAGTCAAAATCTGATAGAGGAATACCATGCCAAATATGTTGCTAAAGCGCCGTAGATCTTTCTCCAGCTTCTTTGTTTTTGATTTTGCCAAAGGACTAACAAATGTATCATTGTGAATATCTAGTAGCACTTTCATGAGAGTCTCCTTTGTGTCAAAAATTACTGCGGCAGCCTTTCCCCTCGCTTTCCAGTGAGTCACGGATAAGCTTTGAAGCCTCAGAGTTGTTTCATCATCTTCTTTAGAAAATTCCTCTTAGAACTTCTCAAAGATAAGAACTCTTTTTGGTGATATGTCAATGAATGCATACAGGCAGCATATCTGCATAGGTTTTGCAAATAAACTACATGTTGAGATAACATCCCTTATGACCAAATCTCAACAATGAGCAAGGCAGTGAATATATAGTGACTGGCCACCAGTATAGTCATTTAACATTCAACCTAATTTAACCATGGCTGAAGCTCCATCAAATGCACACCCTAGCAAGTTCTCGTTATCAAGTATGCATCGAATCATTGTGTCTTGTACCAAATCAAAAAGAGCTTTTGCACTTACTCCTTCTTTGCATTCCCTTATTCCTATGAAGTGTTCTTGTATCTGATAATCTATTTTGCAAGTGCGTATGCATCTGCTCCACCTTTCTGATATCTGCTGCTTCATCTGTAATTATGGAAAAATAACCCCTATCCCTGATGCTGCCTAAACATATCTTCAAGAATTTAATACAAGCATCTGTTCTTGTTCTGCAATGACAACATATTACTTTGACTTCGTGAATTCCTTAAAATCATAATCTGTGCCTGCTTTATCCAGGTTAAACTGAAAAATATTTGAAACACTGTCGTCACTCCCACGAATTGCCACACCTTGCCGCAGCAGTGTTTTAAGTGCATGAAGATGTGAAATTAGACCGTTAACCCTCGAACGCTGCGTTTTCCTGTTGCTTTCAAACACTAATGCATCGATTGATTTGTCATTTCTTTCATACTTTCCCTTTTCATTCATGACTTGGCAATGCACCGCTGAATTCTCATGCTCTTGAATTCTCTCAGTTGTCTTCTTCCAGTTGCTAAAGCCAGGTGAGCACTCTTTGTAAGCAAAAGGCGAACTTTCTTGTTTTTAGAAATGTGAACAAATCTGGCAAAATGTTGCATGCTTCCCCTTGTGATACGTTGACCACGCATACTTCGAAAGCCATAATGCCTGGAAAGGGTGTCCTTTGGAAAAACTTAGTTCTCAATCTTTACCTGTAAAGTGCATCTCTTCACTCACCCATTCATTTGGAAAATCTGGTTTCTCAGATTCTTCCCCTTCACTAGTAGAATCCTTTGAAGGTAAAATAGCACTACCTGCATTTCCTGCGGCTAAGTCTGCGGGCACATGATCAGGCTTTTTTGGAAAGAAGGAAACAAACCTAGTTTGACTATTCTCGTTTGCAACCTTTGAAGTTGCTTCTCTCTTTCGTTCAATAGACGCTCTGCGCGGGGCATTTTCAGCGAACTGATGAAGTTGTTCAAATTCACGTTGTTTAAAGCTTTTCATTCTACATTTCATGGGGTGAGATGAGGAATGAAAACCAATAGATTTCCATTCCCAATGCACTTTTACAGGCTATACAGTCCCACGCCCTTTTTAATGAGATGACACAAACCTGTTAAGTAATTTACATGTTATTCAAATTCATATTTTATACTACACGACTACGGCATTCAATAAGGCCTACCACCTTAATGTGCTGTTATTTTTTGCTTTATCGCTTGCTTTCATTGTTGTTTGAGAAGCACTCAAATTGGATAGTTGAAAAGGAATCCTTTAAAGCAGGGTTGTCCAACGCGTGGCCCGCGGTGTGGCCCGTGTTGAGATTAAAGCTGTTAAAAAATTACATGGAGGTAAGAATTTCGATGCAATTACAAAATTACATCGCAGTTATTTCGGTTGCAAACAGGGGTAGCAATTCATTGGGACAACCAAAGCACGTGTATTCAAGCGCACGCGCATTTAGCAAGTACTGGCGCAGTGAACCAGTGCCCAAACCTCTACCACGTGCCTGCCCCAAAGGTCAGAAGCCCAGGCCCCACCGCCATCTACCGCCATCGACACTCTACATTTGTCTAAAAATTCAAGATGGCTACATCCCACAATCCTAACGAGCGGAGACGAGAGACAGATGGCGGACTCGGTGGACGTAAGAACAAAACATCATGGACGATATGTATTATGTAAGTGACCCTCTGTCTATGACCTAAATATGAAAATGGCCCTCAGAGAAAAAAGGTTGGACAACACTGCTGTAAAGCACCCGCAAATCATGACACTTAATAACTGCCAAAGAAAAGGCTACTAATGAGAAAATTGTATAATCCGAGTTCGAGTATATCCAATACCTGATAACTGTTTGTCTAACTGTAAAATGTTTACATACTTTCCCGCAGCTTGTGATATATACTCAATAGCATTAATAGAAAGGGTACATCTTGCCCCCCTCGCCCCCGCTGTCCTCGTGCAGCAGGAGTCTTGGTTTGTATGTGAAGCTATGGTGTGAAGGCGCAGGCAGGAGCCTTCTCCTCCGCAGCAATTTCAAAATTATGGCCTAAGCAATGATGTGAGGAGGAAGCTCGCACGTGTGCAGTTGAAAATGGATCTGGCGTTGGAATCAAATGACCACATTATTAAGAGCGGTGATGGTGTGATCCTTAAAAGAGATGCTTATCTAAAGTATGTAAAAGCTATACCAGGTAGGAGAGAGCGCATGGCAAATCTTAACTTCTTTTTGGATGCCATGATTGGGCGCGAATATGGTAGGACCTACGAAGTTCAGGCATCAAAGCTGGTCAACATAGATCCTTTCAAATATGAAGATGAAGACGTTACTTATGAGGGAGATCAAGAAACACGTGATAATAGGTCAATAAATGATGACTCTAGGTCTCAGAAAATGAGCAGAGATGAAATTATGAAGCTGAAAAGTGAAGGAGTTGGTGGTGAAGAAATAGTTGAGAGAATTGCTGACAGCAGTGCTACATTCAAAGAAAAAACTGTATACTCTAAAGCAAAATATTTGAAAAAGAAGAAGAAAAAGTGAGTCCTAGCTTTTTTGCTTTTATGACGAATGCGAGCAATGCTGTTGATGCATGGGCTTTTGCTGTTGATTCACAAGTACACTTTACTGAACAACTGTTCTATGGAGTTAAATGGCTGCAACTTGTTACTCTGGAGTACCAAATAATATGAGGGGGGTAGGAATAAATGTGGACTGGAAATTTACCTGAGAAATATTAATTAGGAGTAGTTAAGAGGATGGAAAAGTACCACCCCACCCCATGTATACCTATCTTGATGCCAGTATGCATTCTGGGATTTTTGCTTGCCACAGATTCTAGCCAAAAATTTTTTTAGACAAAATGGGTCACCATTTGAGCTGGTACAGCTTTGGCAAACATGGCACAAATGCTGATAAAACTTGCTAAAATTGCAAATGGTGAGTTTCTATAAGGGTTTGTGCTCACCACAGATCTGGCAGAAATAGGGTCTCATTGCAGTCTTGTCTTGATGAGCTACTTTTACACTTCATTTCATATATAATAAGAAGTCTGGGGAAGAGACTAAAGTATGATATTGATTTGACTGAGTAAACCTCAGAAGACACTAAATATCTCACATGAAATTCTCAAAAGTAATTGTTAGTGGAGTTAGAATAGGTGCAGGGGTTGGAAAAAATTTTAAAAAATTAGGGGAGGATGATTATTTGGTGCTGAAGAATAATCATCGTGTCATATTTTCTTGCTGGTAGTTTTTCATACATTATGATTTATGTTTTATTTTTTTCCAGGCATTTAACATTCTTCACTACTTACAAGCCAACTGCAAGACTACTGTGTGAGCTATATTTTACTAAAGCACCCTCAAAAATTCTGGAGTTAAGACCAGATACATTGGCACAGATTCTTACATGGTCTGATGCAAAGTATGGCTCAAAAATGCTAGTAGCTGAAACATGCCAAGGCCTTATTTTGGGTGCACTTCTTGAACGCCTAGGTGGACATGGCAGACTGGTTCATGCATTTAATGGTAATTGTCCAGTAAGAATAATTTTGAATCAGTTTAATTTATCTGAGGATGAAAAAACAAACATACTATGTGGATTTGCCTTTGAAAGTCTTGAAGGAATAAAAAGTACACTTGCAAAAGGGTACAGTGATAGTGAAAAGACTCAAGAGACAGACAGTAAAGTAGTGTCTAGTGAGGAAAGGGATGGTGCTAGCCAAAAGACTCATGAACCAGATGATAAAGTAGTGTCTGGTGAGGAAAAGGAAAGAGCTGACAGGGAAAGTTGCATGGAAAATGAGAAAGATTCTGCTAAATCCGTACATGTCCCAACCGAAACTGCAGAACCTAAAGAGCAAAAAGTTCATGATGAAAGTACTGACAAAACTGTGACTTCCATAGCTGAAAGTAATGTCCCTTGTAACAAGTATTATACAAAGGAGAAAAGAGAAGCAGAAGAAAAAATGGCTATCACTCATCTAGCTAAAAAAGATTTAGATACCCTAATAATTGCTACAAAATTTAATCCATTAGGCATACTCAAGGAAATGATAGACTTCATTAGGCCATCAGGACCAATTGTCATATATTGTCAGTATAGAGAACCTCTACTGTTGTGTTATACCTACCTAAAAAGTGCCTCACTGGCAGTCAATGTTCAACTTACTGAAACATGGTTCAGAGAAATGCAGGTTTTAAAGGATAGAACACATCCAAAAAATACAATGAGTGGTAGAAGTGGATATTTGCTAAGAGGGATTAAAGTTGTACAACCAGAGGACGAAAGTACTGATAATATTGAACCAGAATCAAAAGTGCCTAAGCTGGAATAGCTATAGAATTGTTTTTATAAAAATGCGTGAAGATGAGTTAAAGTTTGAAAGAGATTGATGAATTCTTGTTGACCATTAGAGTAATCAGTTCTAATGTGGAGTGTTCTTCCTTAATCTTCAATAAGATATAAGTATAAGTGATAAGAGAAACACAAATTAGAGCATTTTGAATCTTATTACTGAACCACTATGACATTTTACAGCTTCCAAAATTACTCATGATAACATCCTATCAGTGTGAGCATTAATGACATTGTCACAAGTATTTTGCATACATATATATTTTGTATTCTAGCTAATTATAAGCACTAATGCTGCTATGAAATCTGATTAAACACTTTTCAGAACAACTGAACTCTTTCAATTTCACTGTATTCATATTGTAATAAAAATACTCATGATGGCTTGTTCCAACACAACGATATATTTATAAGCATGGAGTTAGCAAAACTCACATGTGTTGCAAGCATGGATGCTCTGACAAATAAAGGCCTTTGTGCATTGTTTCCAGACCAAATGCTAATTTCTGATTTTGTAAAATGACTATTTGTCAAGGTAGCGAGGAAAGGAACTGGCCACTCTACCTCACATGCCAATGGCTCATGATAAGTGTCCTCTCTAACAGGCACTCCCCTATGTATGAAAGTATACAGGGCTACCTTTACTTTTACCTTCATTTGTCAAGCAAATTCTAGTACTTGCTAAACTAGGCATGCTGATTTAGAAATATATTTCCCAACATCCAAATAACTAAATGTGAAAGGAAATTTTTGAGGGTACATTTTCTTTGAGTTGGCACAGTTTAGGTAGGCCAGTATCATTGACTCAACAACTTTATTGATTTTCACCATGTGCTACAATACAGCATGCTAGCCATCTATAGAAAGGAGAATAACCTCTTTTCTTGGAGTAATAGTGGCAGTTGTAACATCCTGCCAGTTGAGTCTTAGCCCCTTCCCCCCCCCACTATGATAGCCAGCTGCATTTAGACAATTTCTAGCACCCCCTCTAACTTACACTACCTATGCTACTGCCAGTCACATTTATGTACAGTTCAGAATATGTAGGCAGGGAGATATGATAGCTATTATCAATCACATCTGTTTGAAATTATCTATTTCTATGACATTTAAGGATGAATTTTCACCACTAGCCCTCATTGAAGATACCATACTATCTAAATTACATGATCACGTTCATCTGAGATAGGATGATGACTTCCTACTGTGATACTGCAATAAAGAAACAACAAATGTATAACAGCATTATTGCCAAAACCATCTAATTATGCATATATATATATATATATATATATATATATATATATATATATATATATATATATATATATATATATATATATATATAAGCTAAATCAGAGCCGCATTTGCGTAGCTTACAAAATATGTAGAACAATTCAAAAATAAACTCTATCTTATGTGTATACGTTTCGAAATATATCTTCTTCAGTACTAACCTTAGGATGACACAGGGCCTGCTTAAATTACCTATATTACAATGGGGTGACATTAGGTACTACGTAAGGGGACCTACTTATTGACAAATAATGGGCATATATAGGTTGTGTAGGGGGCAGAGGGCCGACGCTATGAAAAGAGGAGCAATAAATATCGCGTGGAGGCATTGTAAAGACACGTGGAGGTATTGTATAGCGCGCAAAAATTATTTATAAAGACGGAAGGGAGAAGAATAATAAAAAAGCCATATTTGCTAATAAACCAAGAGGGGATAGCTAATGATCTACGAATCTGACGTTAAGTCCTTCAGGCATAAAACTATTTAACTTAAACTGCCAAAATCCTTCCCGAAGTCTAGACTCCCCAAACACTCTATCTATAATCTGAAAAGAAACATCTTCTAAAAATCCGTTGTGGTTAACTTCTGTAAAATGTCTAAAAAGCTCTGCCTCCGCAACTGCATACCACTAGAAAACGTTCTACGCGAAGACTTATAGTGGCTAAACCTGGTCCTAAACGACGTAAAAGTACTATCTACGTACTGTTTACCACATCTTTACAACCTAACAAATACACTCTCACGAAGAATCACAATTGAAACTATTACTACTAGAATACTGTTTGCCAGAAACATTAAAGCTAAAACTGTTACCTTCGGAAATAAAACTGCAAACTTAACAACGTGAGTTTTCTAGACTTAAAACAACCATTAACTACTTCCATGTGAATCCTAGGAAGCTTGGCCCTAACTAAGCTGTCCTTCAAGTTATAACAATCCAAAAGAACTGTAAAGTCAGAGTGCTCAATGCGATGAGCAGAGCAATATACTTCAGTCAGTATGAAGTATGTATACATACATACACACACACACATATATATATATATTATTTCGAAATTGAGGAAATTTTTTTATGAAGTGAAATGAATCGATAACAACTGAAGTTGTTATGTAATATTTCTTTCTTACTCTCAGGTGCCAAATACACGTCCCCCCACTAATTAATTTTCGATTTTCTTTCAACCCCCGAACCTTATTAGGACCCCCTGTTTATTATTTTTAAGGGAACTGGCATTTTTGCAAAGCCCTCTTTTCATTTCCTTTCTTTGTTAGTGTTATTCACGCCCAGAATTCAAGGCAAAATAGAGTGGTTCTGTATATATATATACACACACACACACATATATATA
>WIPJ01001466.1:767303-782708 GCA_018155075.1 Cassiopea andromeda
ATATATATTCTTGTTATGTTTTGGGGGAGAGATTTTGAGCCTAGGAGATTTGGAGTCGAAGTGCCTATGGAAAATCGAGCGAAATAATCTATCTTATATTTGTACACATTTATCAGTCTTAGAGTTTTTATTTCTTATGTATTCTAGTGAAATATATAATATAATTAATATCTGAAAAAGGATTCTATTGAATTTTATCCCCACCTGCCCCCTCAAATGGACAGCAGGAGGGGCGCTTGCTCCCTTCAGTCCCCCTTCTCCGGCGTCCTTTATCATTTTGACCGATAAATCCGACGACCAGACGCGCTCGGGTAGTTCGCTATTTGATTTAACGCATTTCAGTGTTTTCAATTCACCATGTGCTATGGATCTACGAATTGGAAGCAACATACCTTTCTGTTCCGGCTCCTTTTTCAGCGAGGGTGGAGAAGAATATGAAGATGATTGAGCTTCTTTTTCTCTATGTGATATTTTTGGCTGATCCAATGTGAACTCATAATCGCCCTCAAGCCTTTTATAAATTTCGGTGAAATTCAGCCTTTTTTCTGGCTCTTTATACCAGCACTTTGTCATTATATTTTCATAGATTTCCTCCGGACAAACGTCTGGTTTTGGCAGAATGACGCCCTGGAAAAAATATCAACATTCCAAGTCAATGGTGGTTCTGAATTGGCGAATAATTTGCTTGTGATTGGAAAGAGACAGTGGGCAGGTAAAAGAGTTCCAACTCAATAAGAAGTATATTTATGAAAAAAAATGATTGCGAAAAAAAATTTTTCTAAATTATCTACAGGTTTTCCTGGGGAGAAATTTCCACATAGGGGCATTTCACATAGCTAGATATCAGTGGGTGTGCAGTGGAGTGCTGTTTGCTCATAAATACCACCAATGAGAGACAGGGATATTAAACATTCATCTCTCGATCGATTTTTTTATTTCCTAAACAAACTAGCATTTCTATTACTTTATTTTAACTAAAACCACCCAGTCAACAGGGTTTCTTTTAACGTGCAGTTACATACAAAATGTGCAGTTCTAGAAAGATTTGTGCAGTTGAAATGAAAAACATGCGCCATTCACAAGCTTATTAGTTAGTGACCCAAGGGTGTATGAAAGTAAATAGCAGTAAAAATGGTAGATTTAGGTATGAAACGATAAGAGAAGCGCAACCAGAAATGGAATTGCTTGAGGTAGTAGCACTTATAGCCAAAAGTAGGCCAAAATTTAGAACTGCATATGAAATCCAGCAATGCTGTGTTCACTCCCGCCAGCTACCAAAAGAACACAGCATTGCTGGATTTTATATGCAGTTCTAAATTTTTCTTTAAAAAACCCTGCTAGTCAATGCATTACTACCTTTCTTATGAACTTTACAACTTCATCGTTTGAATACCCATAGAATGGCTGCAAAGCGTATGTGAATATTTCCCAAAGCAATACACCATAAGAGTACACGTCTGATTCGACTGTAAACCTGCCATAAATAAGTGCCTCTGGTGGCATCCAGCGAATAGGGAGCATCACAGCTCCACCAACCTGCGTTAGAACAATTTTAACTTGAAAGTATTGGTTAATATTAAATACTAATATGGTAGATTTAGGTATGAAACGATAAGGGAAACGCAACCAGAATATTAAAGTGCAACATTAAATTTGTCAATAACAGTAATTGGGGAATGACGCCCTTGCCCCTTTCTCGATCTCTTCTCATACTCTCTCTCAATTTCAATCTTATGCTCAGTCTCAACTTCTCTTGCAGTTTCTATCTTTTTCAATCTTCCCCCTGTCACTCTCTCGTGATTCACTTTCAAGGCTCTGGTTTTCCCAGCATCGAGCCTAGTCATACACGCCAGGGGTTGGCTTCTTGGAATAAATGAAGTACACGTCAAAAGTCATCGTAGAAGAGACCCTTTTTAAGAGTCAATAATCAGATATTAATTACAGCTTGTGCCTATTTCATGTTCTGGTTGTTATAAGTGCACCGTGGAAGAGGGTATTTCGCAATTGTTGCAAGGAAAAAATTTCAATTCAACAAACCCTGTAATAATCAGATTCGTATACATCACGAGACATCCCAAAGTCAGCAATTTTCACGACATTTCTATCACCGACTAAGCAATTTCGTGTAGCCAGATCTCTGTGAACAAATCGCTTCAGAGCCAAATACTCCATTCCCTTAGCAATTTGTATTGCCATATCCATCAGGACATCAGTTGATAGTGGAGCTGTAAAATTCATCAATATGACACCAATAGTGAATGGAAGTATAATAAACTACTCACTATTTCATTCATTTCTTAAATAAGGACTGTAAACAGCTGTACTTGATTGAGGAGGGGGGCATGGTTGTGAAAGGCTATTATTCAATGAGTAAAATTACACTGTAGAGCAATTAATGGCATTGCCACAGCATATTGACGTAGATGCGATAGAAAGTAGAACACCTCAATATACAACCTCAGTAGATTATGTTGGTGTATGGGTGTAGAATCAATGAGTACTGAAGACAATGTAGAGCAATGGTGGAGACCCAATGACAATAGACAACTGAACTGAATCGGGGGCATGGTCGCGGAAGTCAATTACTCATTAGCCAATGATGGTATAGAGTACCTCTGTACACAACCTCCCTCAGCCACTGCTTACGGGTAGGGGCGGATCCGGTGGGGGGAGCGGGGGCCATAGCCCCCAACGGTAACATTTCCTATAGTAAACAATTGTGTAAAGAAACTTCTTGCAACAATAAAAGGAATAATATAGTCCCCCAAGGCCAGCTCTGGATCCGCCCCTACCTACGGTCCTGCAACTTTGATTAGCTTTCTGAACAATCCTATTAAACTTATATAAGGGGAGACTAATTACCACTTGCGTAAGAAACACTGATCGCTATGATATTGCACTGTTTTAAATGCAAAATACTCACGCTTCTAGCACAACATAACAAGCCTAAATGTGGAAGTAGGAAACGGGGGGCACAGCGGGCATGTGCTCCCGCTTTTTACAAATTTGTATATAAAGTGACCCTTCATAGGTTAGATAATTGACCTTTTTTACATTTGAAGTACTTCCTGAATGCATGTGCCCTCCAACTTTTCAAATGCTCACTACGTGCTTGAGCCTAAATCTCAAAATAAAGGCATGAGTATTACATAGAACTCTTACTATTCTCCTCAACATTCCATGCTTTCTTACAAATATGTTCCAAGTATGTGCAAATGTAAATAAAACGTACCTTTATCCATACCATCTATATTCTCTGGATCGTATTTTCGAAGGTACTGATTTAGGTCACCATTTGACATGAATTCAAAGACCATGCAAAACGGTTCTTCTTCGATTGATACTGCAAGAAGCTTCAAGATGTTTTCGTGCTGCAACACGGACATAAGTGTCACCTCTTGAACAAATGATTCCTTTGCTTCTGTAGATGATCCTTCTTTCAGCATTTTGACGGCGACACTCGTGTCTTCAGCATTTTCTGTGATTTTATAGCGACCTAAATTCCCAGACATACTGTTAAACAAAATACTTCATACCCAATGGTACTCTCCCTCCCCCCACCAGGGGTTTGCCGAAGGACTTTTGAATGGGGTGTACCAAAAGACATTTACCAAAAAACTTACCCCTTACTTCTGCAAGTCCTCACTCTCCTGTTCAAAAGTTTCTTAATGAAAATTAGCGCTATCCTTCAAATTTAAAAAATGACAGAAATGCTCTAGAAAAGCAATTTAAAATCTTTGAAAGTATACATAATGTGATAAAATCCTTATCATGCACAAAATACCAGTTCAATCCCTTAGGAAAGAAGCTGATTGCATTTAAGGTATCAAGATAGTAGGCTGACCTTGATAAACCTTTCCAAATTGCCCTTGGCCAAGATCTCTTACGTACTCCATCCTATCCAAACGGCACTGTGGAGGCTTCTGATCAGGTGATAGTTGTGACAGTGCTGCAATCAAAGGGTTTGGCATAGAATCTTGACGTATGCGGTCTCTGACTGTCGTTATCGTTGTAAACAGTTCCATATCCTTCTTCTCCTCTTCTTCTTTAAGTTTTTGTTTCCCAACTGCCCTGCGTTTCCAAACAATAGCTGCCGCCGCCACCAAGATTATGACAACAACAATCGTGCAAGAAATGGCGACAATTGTAACCAAACTCATATTGTCATCTGGTTTCGCTTTTAAAGTAAATAAAGAGAAACAAGTTAACACAGAGAGCACTTGCTTGTGGGTGACATAGAAAAGGTAAATCTCATGGTACGCCCATGCCTGTAAAATAGTAAAAATTGCTGTTTTGTATCACATCAGCTCACTAAATTAAAATGGCAGGCAATATTCTTTCGAGAACATGCTATGTCTTAGCCTAATACCTATATCAAAGCAGTTGCAAACAAGCTAGCTAAATTTCTTTTGAGGGTGATATTGTCTAAAATTTTTGCAAGGTTTGCGCCCGGATTTAAGCAGTTGGCTATAAGCTATTCACCTTCATAAAAAATTGTCTACTAGCTCAATGAAAAGCTTACTAAAGTTCTAGTCTACTAAATAGCGTGTGTACTTACATCAGTACTTTCCTACCGTATTTTCTTGAATAGAAGCCGCCTCTAAATAGAAGCTGCCCTTGAATAGAAGCCGCCCTTGAATAGAAGCCGCATTTATTTTTTCGAAAGGATAAGTTGAAGGCGTAAGTGGAATAAAAACGACATGTTTTTACTACATAACGTTCATTTCATTCTCTTTTCAGTTATTTACATTCTCTACATTCTCTACTTCAAATTATACAATATCATCAAGTGTTGGAGTTTCTATAAAGTCGAGGCTTGCTTGCAGTTCAATGACTTTAAATAAGTGAGAACAAAAGTTCTGCCACTTTAACTTATTAGAGCCGCAATGTTTTCTTTGAAAAAATAGAAGCCCCGGTTCTATTCAAGAAAATACGATACCTAAGTAGCTAAATTACTTACAAAGTGTTTCTACGCACGATAAGATTTAGCACATGAAGCTTCTGTAGTATGAGCTCTAGCTGTAGTATTAAAAATACAATCAACAAATAATCTCACCTGGGGTTGATTTTTCATATTTGATGACAAATCCTCTCGCTTCCACTCTGTCATTTGTTACGAACTGAATGCTGATTTGGTTTGATGAGCCTTCGATTGTTTTTGGTAGCTGCTTGCCACAGATGCGGTTTAGAGTGCGTGAAGTGCGCTGTAGGCCATCTTTCACAATGATGTAGTCATTGGTACAATCGGCACTAACCTCCACATCGAGCATTGAAAACGTCAATGTAACTATGAAACCAACTGGGACAGTTATATGCCAGGTGCAATTGAGATTAGGCATATACTTGCCATACGACATGTGGGGATAGATTGTGCCTTGGCTGCCAGTTGATATATTCATGCAGGCTAGAATTGTGAATTAATTCATATTTTATAAACGATAGTATGCAATAGGGAAGTGGGAACTATGTAAAAAACTGGGGCACACATCTTCAGAGGGCACACATCGTCAGGGGGCACATATCGTCAGGAGGCACGCATCTTCAGGGGGCACACATCATCAAGGGGTACCCTCAAAAGCAAAAACGGGCTACGCTATCAACTGTAATGAGGCGCTTTACATACAAATTTTTGGAAAAGGGGGGGACGTGCCCCCATTCCAACGTCTATGTTGTGCAATACCATTACCTTCTCACTTTGAACATGGCATCCTGCCAGAGCCATTAATACAGTAGGGTGCATGGAGTGTCACATCCCCTAGATAACAATCCTGTCAATATAAACAAATTTTACATTTCTGCCCTCGAGATTACGTTTGCAAATTTTTGGAAAATGTTGCTAGAAAGCTCAAAAAGAAGGCTTTGGTTATGTGGCTTATCATATCAACGGTAAAAAATAAGCATGAAATAGGAGGTATTACAACGCCGTTTTCTTCTTTTTGTTACTAATTTTGGTTTCGTTCAGTTTCATTATTACTTCATTATTTTGTCATTTATCTGGCATGTTACTTCAACATCCTTTGGAGGAGGAGGGATTTTAGAATTCATAATGACAGTTGCTAGAAAACGCATGGTTGTTCATTCATGAATTTATTTCCCTATTGGGGACATAATAGGAAGTATGTTCTATTCTCTAAGGGTCACATGATTTGAAATCATATGACTCAGCTTCGCATTACATTGTTCTTATCAGCCAGTATTACACTCCAGCTCTAAAGCCTGCAAGTGATTATGCAAAACCTACAAAACTAAGTGTATTTGTCTGCAGATCTACTACCTTCCTTTCAAATTAAAATGACCGTGGTTGACAAAAATCTTACGTATGTTGTCAGCAAATAAACATGTTTCATTCTTAGGATATTCGTGGGAGTATTTGTAATCCGGGCAATTAGGCATGGCCAAATGCGAGAACTTGATGTTCTCCTTTGTCTGGTGCAACTCCAACGCGCCAAAAAATCTGTAAAGTTCCTTGTCACAGATCCTATGTATAACATCACAGTCCTCTCTGCAAGGAAATATTGGACGGCCTTTCTGATCACATTGTGGAAGCATCAATTGACATATTCCTGTTGGTATCAGCACCCTGCGAATGATCAACAATCAATGATTAGAGATTAGTGATTAATGATTAGTAATTTATAATCAGTGTTTGATACTCAATAATAATTCTAATTTTGAGTTCATTTGAATGAGGGGGGACACCTTACTTGCATAAATAGGGAGAGGGGGTGTAATGATTGCATTCCACTCTCACTTCATTGTCACTTCATTTTAAAACTCTTTACAGAGAGGGAACCTTCAGCAAAGACGCTTGTTTTCAAGGGTCCCTCCATCTAGAACACAATACAAACACCGATAAAAAAGGATAAAAATCTAAATATAAGTATTAAAAAATTGCATTATTTGATATAAAAATAAAATAATTGCGAATTCCACAAGACGTACAATTCGTATCTAGTCGTACCACCGACCAGTAACAGGTGGTAATTACCGACCACTGGCCTTAGCCCACAATTCAATTCAATTTAATTTTACAAGAATTTAATTTTCCTGACTGTCCCATGATTTGTCAACTACCTTTGAACAGGCCCGCAACGCGCTTTTCAGCGCTCCTAAAAATGCCATGGATTAGCTACTGTAGATAATATTTGATGAGTCATTCTTCAACACAGTGGGATAATCTATCATGAACCACGCACGGAATTCCGAATTGTAAACGCACGAAATCAGGCAAGGTAATACATACAAAAAATTGGAAGACTGGGTTCCTCTCGTCAGCAAAAAATTTACAAATAGGTACAACAAGCAGTACCCTTCTCCAAACAACAACAACATCCAAGTCTTCTTCACAAGACTTATGAATCCAATGATTAACGAGAATCGGAGGTATAGGCCCGCAAACCATGAACAAATACTTTGCTAGTAGGGCACAAAATCGCTAGTTAGTGAAGCTTAGCGCTACAGCAGAGTCCAGAAAAAAGTTAAACTCCCCCCGGCAGCTATTTCTATACGCATAGCCTTCCCTATTACAAAACATGAGGATGAAGTTTCCCATTTCGTTCATCTATTTTCCTCATGCCAAATCATCTCATTTGCAAGCATCAGAATTTCCTGAAGCCAGAATTTTTTAATAAACATATTGGGCTAACCTCAAAACTGGCATAAATTTAAGAAACCTTCCTCCGGCTCACAACCGTGGAGCCGTGACTTTTTCTGGACGCTGCGCTGCAGGTGTGGAGGAATAGCATCTTACTTGCATAAAGCCGATTCCTTCACGGAGAATAATGATAGCGCAATGAACTGTTTCAGTATCTCTTCGGTTCCATTTACTCCATATTTTACGTCAAAAAATATTTCTTTGTTCATTGTACTGTTTCCTAGGTAAGCTAAGCAAACTGTCCCATTGTATCTGTGACAGGTCCCATTTTCCCACTCAAAGCTGCAAAAAAGAGATAACATATCATAAAACATACAAGCGATGGGCCGTTCTAAGTAAAATAGATTCATAAGGTGATTCTGGGATGATGTATACTCAGTATCCCAGGTAGGGCTTTGCTGGTATTTCCTTGTCCGCCCCAAAGGTGAGTCTCTGCTTTCAGGGGCGCTGTGATCAGGCTGGACATTGGAATAATTCCCGTTGGGGCCCTGACTATGTCAATAAATAAGCAGGGATTATTTCTAGGGGTCTTAGGGGGCGGAGCCCCCTTGTTGACATTTCTGCTCATTTTGGGGCGGCCCAGCCCCCCTAAAACTCTTGAATTGACTTGGCTTTTTTGAGTTTATTGGTCTTGCTTCCAAAGTGCCATGATCAATTGTGCACTGCTACATCGTTATTGAGGCATTTCTTATTGTTGACTATACTATATCAGTATTGAAAAAAAACTATCATGTTTCCATCTTTGAAAAAATGGGCGTGATTGTAGCTGAGCCACGCCCGAACTAAGAGCATGGTTGCCTCTAGAGCCCCCCTTGTCAAAATTTCTATGAATCACCACTGTAAATAAGCCCTCATTGACAATGGATTGGGCCCCATTGAATTTTCTCAATGAATGGTCCCCATTCTCCAGGTTTTTGCAGCCCTATTTTCGCAGCTACAACACTTCCACTTGCTGCTCAAAAAGTAGGAAAGTTGTAGCTCCCCGCTGTCCTTGTTCTGCTAACCATATCTGCTCAAAGTTGCGAGTTGCTAGAAGAAGATGTATGCAAAAAACCCACGTTTTTCTATTTATAAGAAATTGGTTTATAAGAACGTAAAACTCAGCTACTCAAAAAGGTTAAGGAAGCTCTGTGCTGGATTTTTGAGACCTATGAAAGTTTATAAGTGTTTGAAATTCGATGTATCTGTGTACAAAATATGGGTGTTATGTTGGCTTTCCTCCAACTGTTCAACTTATCCTAATTCCAGGTGTGCATGGAGCTTTTCATATTCCTCTAACGTGCATGTACAAGATATTGGAACTCAGAAATTTTTACTAAGAAAGTGGTAAGAAAGTTTTGATGTTGGAATCGTGAAAAGGTTAAGAAAGTTCTGTACTGGATTTTTGAGACATAAGAAAGTTTATAAAATGCGATTTATCTGTGTACAAACTGCTGCAGATGTGTTCTTGGCTGACCTCTAACAATTTAACTTCAATTATTTACTAAGAGTTTTTAACACCACTTCAGGTATACATAGAACTGTTTCATTTTTCAGTATTGTGTATGCGTAAAACACCTGAAGTCAAAAATTTTTGCTTAAAAAGTTTTGATATTGGACTCGTGAAAAAGTTAAGAACGTTTCAGAACTGGTCTGAAGAAACTTTCCTATAAAACAAACGTGTAACAAAGTCTTGAAACTTCAATAACAGGCTGGGGGATCACTTTTCCTACTATGCATAAAGATCAGTTGTGAAAATAATCTCCATCGTATTTTGAAGAGGGTAATTATTGTTTTTTTCTGTTCTTGCCTTGTTGTATAATGAACCAGTCTATTAACATAGATTTGATATCTTCCTCTGATTTTCATGCGAATGTATACCATTTGTCGCTTTCAACTATAAGAATAATATTAAGCTGAGAAAACGAAAAATTACTTATTCCTATTTAGTTTAGCAATGCGCCATATTTTACCCCCTCTTTCTATTAATTGCATCCCCAAAGACACATAAAATTCTTGTAAAGTCACCTTTCAGGCTGTCGGACACAATTTTGCGTCAAGTTTTTGCTTGTCACAAATTTTTCAGATGCATAGCAGCACTTTAGTTCTTGGCATCTCTCACGTGTCGTGTTTGGGAATCCGCAGTTTCTCCATATACCAATCTTCGCATAATCACAAGTGTCTACAAAAAACATTCGAAGCATTTTACCTTAGGCCTAAGAATTAAAGCAAGCAAGTAGCTCGAGGACATGTTCTGGAGGGTCAACAACCATCCGAAAAACTATTTGTTTGAACCACTCAAAGCCTCCTTTAAAAGTAAAAGTTGAATAGAACTACCTTGTTTTACAATTCTGAAATCTTGGACGTCCGTATTGCTTACACCCTCCCCCTGTCTCCGAATTTATCCTATTTTACCAGACTCTCCCTCCCCCCTTGAGCCTGGACATCCTTTGTGAGTTGCCCCAAATAGAACTTGCGTTGCATTTATGATGAAAAATAAAACTGTTGGGGGAACAGAGGGGGTAATCTCGTAAATAAAAGACATTGCATGGTTTTGCCTTCCCTTTAATTATTGACCAGGAGATTTAAATAGTCAAACAGGGTTGTTGACCACCCAGTGATGGTAATGGGGGTTTTACCCCTTGATCAATCTTTTCAATTATGAAGCCAATGCTAAAACAGGATATTCGTTCATGCATCTCTGTCGCTCCCAATCAGTATCAAAAAATTGCCGAAAGATCCACAAGTTTTGAGCGTCGAACGAGAAATCATTGTATCTTAATTAGTTTGGTATATTTATTTTCTTTCAATTCTGGAGCCATTTATTTCTATCATGCTGAAAGGTTAAGAGTGGATAAATATAAAACATTTATCCACTTTAAACAAATATAAATATAAAATATTTATAGTATAAATAAATATAAAATATTTATCATTTAAAACAAAAATGAATGAAATGTTTCCTTTGTTCAGTCAACGTGCGTTGTTTACGTGCAATCTGTAACAAAATTTTCAGAAAACTTGAAATTTCGTGTAAACAACACTTCGGACAAATTGTTTCAGAAATGATTTGTAATGACGTAGATGCTTCATTAGATTCCAGGGGAGAGGGAAGGGCAGTGGTAGGTATTACAAGGCGAGGAGGTTGTCATCCCCCCGATAATTTCAGACTTGCAAAAAATGGCGAAGATTCATTAGTAGTGGTATGAGCCTCGGCTTTCATGGGAATGTCAAAGTGCCCGCCAATGGGGAGGGGGTACCTGAATTCGGATAATACCGGACAAAGGGAGGAACGGGGATCTAAAAATCAATCTTTTGCCGGACGGTCTTCGTGAATGGACCCTGTCCTACAAGTATGAATCGTCAACAACACGCAAGCTAATTTCACAATCAGCAAGAAATCTCAAATACTGAGTTTCTGTTAAAGTTTGAAAGGAAGTAGTTGAGATTACTTGCCCAGTGCTGCAAGGAATTTTACGCAAATCAAGGAAATTTTGGACTTACAGGGAATGTTTTAAGGAATTCTTGGGTTCATGGAATTTTTAAAGAATTATCCATTTTTTTTTTAGTGACTTGGTTTTAAAAAATTCTCTACAGTATAGGCTAGAAAACAGGGACGAATCTAAAGAAAATTGTTGGTGGGGTGCACAACCGCAATTTGGCGATAAGCAGACTTTGTTCGAGCCCAATTTGCGGCAAAATATGGCTTTCCTTGAGTTCTACCAGGAATAAAACGTTGACTAACGCTATTGATATTTGACAAATGTACTGATAAGTTAAACATTGGGGGGGGTGCGACACTCCTGCACCCCTCTATGGCTACCCCTCATGTGCGGCCTCATGGCAGCACATTCCTATTCTGTGATGGCAGCATGTTACGTAACAAAGAGGGAGTATCAGCGCGAATGTGACAAGCTGTTACACGGGGGGTGGGGGTGGGGTTCAAATGGCAAATTTTTCACTACATACTTTTTGAATGATCCATTATGGTAAAAATGCAGCGTTAGTTATGGGAAAAGCTGTGAGCTGACATTTCGAGGTACACGCTAGAGGGCCTGCTTTTTGAAGCGATTGATAGAGAACTTAGCTACGATAACTAGTACATGCATATTAGCACAACCAGAGATGTGCCGTAGCACCTTCCTGCGGGAGGATGGTGTTTTTATACGTGTCCAACTACTGTTATTGAAACAAAGGTCACGGAAAATACTGTGACCATTTCTCTTGCAGCAAGGATGACTTTTGACCAACTTTCTTGCAATTTTGAAAATATTAAGGAGCGCCGCCACGCCCCCCTATCATCACATCCCTGAGCTCAACTATGAACGCAATGCCTCAGACAAGTGAAAGGAATTTTGACAAACTAAGGCCTCGTTTTGAGGAATTCAAAAGTTCAAAAGTGGAAGAACTGCGTCAAACAGCTTGCGATGACAAGTGTCTAAAAAGGCGATGACAAGTGTTTAAAAAGAAAGGAGAAAGAAAATAGATTGTTTATGAATACTTCCGCCATGCATCAGATTACTGTCTCTCTCTCACGAAATGTTCTAATCTTCTATCGTATCAGCAGTGTTTCAACTTTCAAGGAAATGTCCCGAATTTGAGGAAATTTCTACCTTTCAAAGGAAATGCTCGGGATAAACAAGAATTCCAGGAAATTTGATGCCTTGCAAAAAGAAACTTTAAGATTCTTCTCGAAGAAAACAGCATCTAATCAGTTGCGATTTTTATACTTCAAAACGACAACACAAATCTTTCTGACTGATTTTATGATAACAAATCCTCGGTTTCAATCGATTTTAGCTCTTGACCTGATATTTATACGCATTAAAAAATCTGTGACTGTAATGAAACTTTTGGAAATTAACGGGGTGAGTGGCCAAGCGGCCCAGCTAGTTCCATTAGCTTAACTGAAGTTAAGCATGGCTGTGTACGGTCAGAAACTGGATGGGTGACCTTCTAGATAAACGACCAAAACAGCTCACTCCGCCGTCCTTCCCAAGGGACGGTAACTAGGGGTCCCATGCTTGGACGCAGCATGCATAGTAGGCCTAAATTAGCTGAATAAGCTAGGTATAACAGCCTACTCAAAATAAAGTAAACAATAACAACAACAACAACGAAAATTTTGGTAATGGAGCTTCTCAGTAACTATTTTATGAATAATGTGTTAGTTTAAAGTTATGCATTCCAAATATCACCATGCAATTCATGACAACGAGAATCCTGTTAATCTTTTGCAAAACAGTTTTTCATTGAATGAAATATTCTTTTCAAAGAAAGCCAGTGCTCAGGGTTGCAAGGCAATTGTGGGAAATACCAAAAAATGCTTATCAAAATTATAAAGATTGTGCCATTTTATATTGAAATGGCATATATTAGTAAGAAAATGCCAAAAACTACCTAAAACTTAAATTGACGGTTGATTAATATCACATCTCAATTTTCAACAAGAATTTGGAAATTATTCACAATAAACGTTTTTATAAGAAAAAAGTTTAAGAAAATGAGGCTCAAATCGTCAAAATCTTTAAAAAAATCTTAAGAAAATCACGAGGCTCAATTTCCAAAATCAAATGTTTTTATTGGCCAAAAATCGGTTTCGTCATTATTGCATTCAAAATGGTAAAGATGGAAGTCAAATTCGAGTATACGAGATAAAAACAAAGAAAATATAACCCATTTTAGCCAGTTTATTTCAGAAAAAGTTAAGAAAAGTGTAAGAACATCTAAGGCTCAATTTCGGGAAAAGTAAGAAAATCGAGGCTCAAGCAAGATGACAGTTTTCTTATAAAAAACGTGTACTAAGGTGAAGGACTTGACACAATTATTAGTTTCTAGATATATTGCGAAAATGACATTTTTCCGTATTTTTGTAAAAATGTGCCACAAAGATGCCAAAATGCGAAGGCGTTACTTTCCAGTAATCAGAAACTTAGAAAATTCCAAGAAAGTGAACTTGGGCACTTGAAATGCTGATATACATACTGTGCCATAGTTCATGATATGGAGGAAACAATCGGATTTGGGATTCCTGTCTCTCTCGTCCGCAAAATACCAAAAAATTGGGACAAAGGAAATTCTCAGGAAGTTTGAAGTTTCACAAATCAGATCTCAAGAAATCTCAGGAATTTCTGGGTCTGAAAATAGGAAATTCAGTGTTGACCCTGCGGAAGCACTGCACATCAGTCGATATGTTCCAATCTATCGAATTGAGTCAAGATTCGTCTGATACGATAGAAGAGTAGGACATTTCGTTCTTCATTTCATTTCACGAAAGACAGACACAGATAACCCTTCAGCAAACCAAAATATAAATCTACAATATACAAATCATTAATATCACTTTGCTGATCTTCCAGGGCCAGATTTGACGTTTTGCCTTGCGCGGGGGATTTCTTCCCCAGCACACATCAGCTGTCAGCAGCGGTTGTAGCTGCGCAATTCTTGTAAAGTGAGTCTTCCAGCCGCCGAAAATTCTTCTAGCAAGGCCATTTTATACGTTTCTCTTTACTCTCAGCCGTGCAAGCATTATTTTCAGCCGTGTAAAAGTCTTATCGAAGCTGCTAGCAGCCGCGCAATTTTTAAGCCACGGCACATTATTCAATTCCCCGCGCATGATTCAAAGTTTCCAATATGGTTCCAGGGAGCTTGTGTTTTACCTAAGCAAATGCGTTGTAAGCTGTTTTAAACCATCTAATGCTTACGAATATCGAAAGGGCTATTATTCCATGCTTTTATAGCAGTATATTTCAAGGTAAATACCAGAACACCAACCGAAAACACTATCCTACAGCAGTGACATGTTCCAGCTCACTCCGCTGACAACTAGAACCTCTGGCCTAAAGCTGTTCATATAATTTCGAACACTCTCCCATTTTATTATTTGGTCTGTGTTCCTAAGCTATGGGGCGCCAAAAGGGAAAATAATATGAACTTTGATTTTATAATACGAAACCAATTTTTTAATACATAAATCGATTCCATAAAGCGAAAATGACATTTTACAGTACAAACTGCATTCATAACACGGAAAATGCAATTTTCTGATAAGAGAAATGCAATTTTATAACATGAAAAGTGCCATTTCCAATCGCACCCAGAAAGATTCATGGCTTAGACGCAATTTCTTGTTGGAGAAATCAGCTTCCGGAATCCTAATATTACATCCTAGGAAGGCTGTGCCTCAGGGCTGTCCCTTCCCTGTCATGTACATGCAATTCAAACAACAAATAAATGTATGTACCGTTAGATGTTCCATATGCAGCAATGACAAGAACCAAAATTACTAATAGAATCGGTCTCCGTTTAGCTGATTTGCATAGAAAATGCTTTCGTTCCTCTCCGACATCCTCTGCCATTGTCTACTGTCTGTGCTTCCTACTTGCACGGTGGCAAACGATCCTCAGTCATTATGGAAGGCTTTACCACACTCTTCTATGTAACGACTTGCTCATCCATGCAAGTCCGGGTGAAGAATGCTAGCTAAGCTATTGCGAAAACACACTTTTCTGCTATGCGACTTTGAACCTGGCGAACTTCCGTGTTACGTCAAAGTTATGCCTCGGCACAGTGTGACCAACCGAAAGGAGAACACCGTCCATGAGTATGTAGGTGGGCATCACGCACAGGCTGGGCAAAAAGGATATCTAAGAATTGACTGATTTCCCATTGTTGAGTACCGTAAATTGGGGTTTCAAACTTGCGGCCTGCAGGATAATATTTTGTGGCTCTCAACTTGATGGAAAATAAGCTACTATGTACAAGCACGGTGC
>WIPJ01001466.1:782865-803114 GCA_018155075.1 Cassiopea andromeda
GGCTCTTGCCACTAAGTGACATCATAAATACAAATGTTCTGATGAAAACGCTTTTATTGACTTCCTAGCTCCCCACTCTCTATCAAGCTCCCACACTTTCTATTTGGTGGCACCGTGCCTGATGTAGTGAAGCCCATAGAGAGTGGATCTTTGAAGACTCATATCCTCATCCAGCCCCTACCTCCAGTCGCGCCAAGGTACATCGAGTTTGAAATCTCTACCGTAAATGCTCTAATAAACGCCCTGGATGTTTATTTAATTTTCGAGATCTTTCTAGACCATTCGCGTCCCATTACAATTTAGATTTCCTTGCATTCCACCAATCTCTGGTCCACTGTTTATAGGGCTTATATTTGATACGGGCGTTAAATAGAGAATGGGGCCTATTAGAGAATGGTAGGCAAACTTGCAGTGGGCAAATTGGCGATAACCATGGGGTGATAACTGAGACCCTTTATTTACATACCTGTTCGCCTCGTGAGCACCCACAACATGTAAGCAATTTCTTGTTTCACAAGGCTCTTTCATTGCAAGTTTTGCAAAAAGAAATGCATTTTAGTCCAGCAGTATTGCAGCTTTGATTTAGTCAAAACTTTTTAAAAACTGTCTTAGCAAAAATTTCTTTAGCCTCAACTTGTTGTGCATGAACATCAATGGACAATGAAGAATGCTGTCTGCTGTGTATAATAAACAATTGTTAAATCAATGCAAAATTTCCTGAACATTTTAGAATTTTATTAATCAAATATTTGCGTCGTTTTTCTTTAAGTACTTCTAATTCAAGAAACTTGATTTATTTTCGTTTAATAACCTTAATAGCAGGTGTGGAAAAAGAGAAGAATTCTACGAGGGTTGCTAAAGACTTAATGGTATAATTTACTACCGGACCTTCGCTGACTTGAAAATTTTCACTTCAAAGTAGCATGAATTCAACACAAGAATCACACAAACGAATCAAATTTTATTTTAAAAATCCTTTTAGGAAACGTAATTTTAGAGACAGCCTTTTAGGGGGGCTGTTCAATAATTTCGTCCCACCTCCAGCTTCCATAGAGATAGGCCTGTATCCATGAGAACTACCCATCCCCTAGGCGTGACATAATTATTGAACAGCCCCATATCTTGAGAGGACATTATTGTTGAATTGTTTTATTTTCTCACAGGTTTTCTGATTTGTATGCTTCTCAGTTATCACTAAAAGTCATCTGTATTTTGCTAGTTTAGTCTCTGATACATCCAGCTTTCAATGAACGTTTAGAGTTAGAATTTGACTTAAATTAAAAACGCTTAGCTGTTCACTTTCTGCAAGAGTACTAAGGCTCAAATTTGCTTTTAATGTTGCGAATCATTTATGACTAATGCAAGGAGCAGGCTTCGTTAATATTTGTAGTTCTTGTCTATTTTGAGTCCCAATCTAGATTACGTATTATACTGTAGATAGCAAATTTATGTGTCTCTTCTGTTCTCATCTTTTTCTGATGAAGTAAGGAAGATGTCATATTTAATGCTGAGTACGGTGGTGAAAAAGTTTCAGAGGGGTCTCAAATTTCTTTGCAATGTTTTTTATGATGAGGTAAGGAAGCTGTCATTTTTGGTGCTGGATACAGAGAGAGGGGAATATTTAGAGGGGCTTCTTTTTTGCATTGTTTTATTGGGTCATTAATTTTTTTGCTACTTCACGCTGGGGTACAAAAATTTGAATAATTCCTACCATAAATGGTGTTTACATACTTAATGTTAGCTTGTTCTAAATAGAGTTGTGCAAAAAGACCAACTGTTTCTAAAATATTGTTTGCGACCAAAAAGTTATTTGAAATAATCAATGGGTGTTCTATCTCAAACTTTAGATCCAACTTGAATGACATAGGTAGCAATATTATTGGTGTAAAAATTTGTTGGCAGCATTTCAAATTAGGGTTTCAAATATTATTGAATAAAGTGAATGAGGGTATGTAGCATTTTCTAATTGTCTAAAAACTCTTACTCTGTACCCAGCATTTAAAGGTATTTAAAGATGACAACTCCCTAACACATTGCAAGGATTTGAACTAATGCCACCATCATATAGTACACGTTTTTTAAACTAAGAATCCTAGCTCACGGCCTAGTACTAAAAGTTTCTTAATTTTTGGCCACATTTTAGTTCTAAAAGTTTCCTAAAAGTTTCTTAATTTAGCGAAGTAAATTGCTGAAAGGCGTACGCAGAACGTGAATATAGCAGATTTTTTTCCTATAAGAAACAACATGCGTCAGTTCGATTTAAATTCTAAAGCAATGTCATATTTACATTGTTTTGGTACAGCTTTACGTTGAAGCAGATAACTATTTCAATGCGCTATTTATCTAAACTTTCTTCGCTCCTTCCTTTTAGTTTAAAAGTTTCCTAAATTTCAAGCTGTCCAGTACTAGGCTGCTTATAACATGGCTTCTTATAATAAAAATATATATTTGTGGTTTTGAAACATCTACTGCTTATTAGAAAACATCGAACTCTAGGCCAGCTTCATGCGTTTATTGTGTGTGCATGTATTAAAAAATACCATTCTCGCAAACCATCATCTTTCGTCGAATAAGCCAGTATAAAAAAGAAAAAATGGCGAGTTGCAAGCTAGTGATGCCGTCATTTAGAAGTAGGAGACTAAACCGAATCCCGCACAAAATATGTGGGAATTCATGACTCTTGTCAGAATTTCTAGTGCCGAACAGAGGACTTTAAGCGAAAAATATAAAAAATTTCTATTTTCAGAGGCTTCAATGAAAGTTGAGAAATTGCTTCTTTTTATTCACTAAAGCTCCCCCTTGGCCCGCAGTAAGCTGCTCTTTATCTACAGAGTAGACACGTGACTGTAGGGGACAAGGAGGGGTAGTACCCCCCAAAATGTGGCATTGCTTTACCCTCTCTAACAGATTTATTGGCATAGAGATATAAAGAATAAGGTGAGACTGCTGACCCCCAATGTTATGGTAAAGGCAAGTTATGCCACTTCTGGGTATATCCTCCATGAACCAGAGATGGAGCTACCAGGAGGGGCTTGGGGGCTTTAGTGAGCAAAAGTATTAATTTCTCAGCAATTTTTCATTAAAGCCTCCCTCGATTTTACCATGCCCCCCGTAAGCACCCAATCTTCTATGCACTATTGGCACTTTCAAATCCTCCATGACCTAATTCTTGGGTTTTAGCCAATACGATAGGCGCTGCCCGTTAAAATTCTTTGGCTTCGCTCACTGTCGGCACTTTTGCAGAACAAGCCCCCAGAGATGTGCCGAAGCACTTTCCATTGGGGGGGGGGCATTTTAAGCATATGACATGATTTGACCAACTACTGTTGCCAAAATCAGGTCATGGAAAATGCTGAACATTTCTCTTGCAGTATGGCTGACTTTTGACCTAACCTTATTGCAATTTTGAAAATATTAGGGGGCGTGACGCCCCCTCTCTGAAGAGTTGACACATTTTACTCTACAAGCCTGGTTGCATTCTGTGTCACACGTGCTGGTGCACGCCGAAGATGCAACCTGATCGAAAAGCGAAAAATTAGGGTGTGGTGGCACGTGGTCTTCTGAAACAATAACCAACCACCCCCCCCCCTCATGAAAATGAGTCACGTTGCCACTTCACGTTATACTTTTTTCTTACACTTTGCCGTTTCTCATAATACCTTTTAAAAATCGAAACTTTCGTAAATAACAATAGCAACAGTATAGAAATATCTTATTATTAATTCTAGCAAAATTTTGCCCATGAGATAGTGAAATTCAGTTTGTTCTTTTGTATTCAATTTCGAATTTTGATAACTGACATTTACTGCTTTGTCCATCTGCCTAAAGATTGGAGTTTTAATTGTGGTTGAAACATTACTTTTGTAGCCTCATTGCTATTTCAGCTAGGCTGCGTTGAAAACTTTTCAATTCAGACCTTACTTTACTTAGGGCATAACACAGGCCTAAGTTGCCAGCTCAGCTTCTTCCTTTCCTGATATCTCGTTGCTTTTGCCTTTTTTGCAGGATTTCAACTCAACGCTGACGTTTTTACACACCGGTTGAATGCCAGCTAGAAAGCGCGCTTGCGGTCCCTACCCATGCATCAGATAAAGGAAGAAGACTGTGAGGTTGCCACAAATCTTTTCAGCCGAACGAATTCATCTCCTCAAGAAGCGCAAGCTGAAACAATGTTTGGAGACATGCAGCTCTTTTTGGGGATGAGTGTTGAAGCGCTTGAAAGCGGCACATCGTGGTAAGTCATGGCCTACCTTGGTATTTGTAGGCCCGGCAAGTTCTGCAAATGTACTTGCTCACTAAATGGTTTGGATTCAACAAAAACTGTGCTCTCTGAAAACTGCAGTTGCTTACAATTTAAATGTAAAGATCACTACTATCTGTTCTTATTATTATGTAAAATTTACTTTTTTCCTTTGTACTGCTGTTTTATCAATGTCAATTGAGCATTTATTTATCTAAATTTAGTAGACATTTGTTTATTGCCTACACAAAGAGATTTGGTCTGGCCAGGTGAAGTAAGTTATGAAAATTTAACAGAGAGCACCAAGCAGAATTGCAGTAAACAGAGATGAAAATGTTCTTATTTTAGCAATAATCTATGTTACTTTTCAGTTATGTTTGTGCTGAAGCAGTGTGTTTGTTACTTTAAAGTTTTCTTAGTCACCAGTCAAGGCTTTTTGATATTACTTGTTAACTATTACACTAGCAACACCCAAGTTTTGTGTCCTGGGTCACTTATTGTAGGCTCAAAATGATAAACTTTGATCTGAAGGATTGTTTAGTATTTGAGAAATGGCAGTTTGTGGCAAGGCTGCTATGCTTTGCCACCAATATAGAATTTTCCTGCACACTATTAGATTACTAAAACCAATGCAATGGTACTTATTTAGACATTATACTGTACACTTGAAAATCTATCACAATATTTTTGCTATCCCCAATATTTTATTGATTGCAGTTTTCCACCCTTAGGTTTATTTCAATTTCATTTCATCATAAATGCAATCATGCAAATTACAACAATAAATGTGTAAATTCATAAAATATTCACAAAAAGCATGCACAAATGCATAAATGTATGTGCCTACATACACAAAATATCTATATTTATTTTTTTCCATTTACTTGTGTTTATTTATATTTTATGTGCACATATATTTCCCATATGGCAATTAGAAATTGATCAAGAAGTGCTACCTATTTGTTCTACTTTCAGTATATACATAATTTCATTCCTGATGCTTTCACTAAATTTGAAATATTATGTTAATGGCAAGTTGCACTATAGAATGATATACTTATAGTTGTTTATTTATTCAATATATTCATGTTTATTTATATTTATATGCACACATATTTCCCATATGGCAACTAAAGAAAGTTGATCAAGAAATGCTACTTATTGGCCTTACTCTGAGTATATACCTAATTTCATTCCTGATGCTTTCAGTTAGTGGAAAATATTTTTATGGCAAGTTGCCTCACCCTGAACTCTTTTTTCAATCATTAAAATAGAAGTAAAATATGCAATTTTTTGATATGCAAAACATTTAATGGACAGAATTTTGTGAGACTATTTTAAGATAGAAGAAGTGTTGTAGCAGTGTAAAATTGCCTGACTGTTGTGTAAAAGTGGCTTTTGTACAGCTGTATGATATTTGCCTCTGCCTGTTAGCTAATAAACAAATTCCTTCAATTTGATGAAAATTCAAGTGGCATTCTTAAGCCAAAATTTCTTTTTTATGAATAGTTGTCAAATTGAAATGTTTTTCCAGATTGAATTAATTTAATTAGCTAAAGCTTTGAATTTTAAAAAACTTTTTAAAAAAGCTTTGTTGTATTATAGGATTATTTTTTAATGCTATTGCAATTGTGATAAGTATCAAAACACTTTTTTTATTGCATTCACTGAAAATTTGCATTTCACTTTCTAAAATTGTATTGAATAATGCTAACTGGTACACTTTCTGCTGAGTGCAAAAATACAGGGATAATCATTTTATATCAATAAGACTAATGCAAAAACAGAATTTGAAAAATGTTTCTTATTAACTCTGTCACCTAGAACCACTTATTTAGTAATAGAATTAAAAGTACATCTCTGACTCATTTGGAAGATTTCTCAATTTCCTATTTCAACATGGTAGCACTCATATGTCAACAAGCACTATTTCTACTAGCCAAACTGTCTTTGAAATCAGAAATGTACTTGTAATTCTATTGTTGTAATAAGTGATTCTAGTTGGCAGAGGTAATAAGAAACATTTTTCAAGTTTTGTTTTTGCAATTTTATGATTGGTGTAAAATGATTCTCCCTGTATTTTCGCACTCAGCAGGAAGTGTACCAGTTAGCATTATTTAATACAATTTTAGGAAGTGAAATGCAAGTTTTAAGTGAAAAGCAATAAAAAAGTGTTTTGACACTTATCACAATTGCAAGAGTATTAGAAATTTAATTTTGTAATAAAATTAAGCATGCAATTGTGTGGTTACATTTTCCTTTTTATTTCAAACTTATGCAGTGAGTTAAGCATAGATAAAAAGAATAAGCTAGAATGTGTTATAATGTTTGATATTTTGGATGAAAAAAGCACCCAACCATGCACTCAGGTTTTGCTAAATTGAGTTGTTCAGCTCATATTGATTAACTTTGACTTTCTATTTTATGGTTCTTTGAGTTTCATTTATTTTGGGCAAAACAATTTCATTCCTGCTAAATCTGAAATACTGAAACTTAATTTTTTTTACTTTATTGCAACATTATTTTGTAGAAAGGCTGATTCTTCTCATTAAAACCATGTGTTAGATAGATAACCATATCTTAGATATAAGTTCATTTGCTAGACATGAAATCAGGAAGCAAATATAAAGCATTCTGGTAGACACATATATCATTTTCTATGTTCTAGTTCCAATATGATGCTGGGAAGTTTATAATATACCATATTGATTTGTTTTTGATAGTTTAATTTTAAGGCTGTATGCAAACTTCAACTTAGGCTTGATATCTCAGTTGATGAAAGTAGTTACTAGTTGAAATTTGATTTTCTATCTGCAAAAAAATTTACTTTTGCATGAAGAGCTTTTGATCTCTTTTGTATTTGGGATGTATCTTTAAGTAAACCAATTTTAAAGTAAAGTTTGCAGTTGGAGAATGTTTAGACGGCAGCGTTTTAATTTAATTTAGAAAGCTTATGTTTTATGCTTGATTTTCATATTTGATTAGATGTGTTTAGTTTAGCCATTCCTTTCTCCATCAAGTTTTTGTTGAGAATGCTTTTCAAAGCTCTAAAGTTGAGCGGAAGACTTTGGAGATTCTGCTTCAAGCAGTTGTTTATTTGAAGGAATTTAAGATTTTCAAGTTAAAGCATGTTGTGGAAATTACGCAGATATTATCTAGACTTTGAACGCTAGTGTTCACATGTGCTCTTAAAACTAAAACCCCTTTTCGATGCTTTTCCATCTGTACTCAAGAAGCTTGCAGATAAAATACTCGATGTAGCATTTCTTCAATAAGTAACTTTTTACAAGAGAGATTGTTTCGGTTCTTAGCAAATCAAGCTCTATTTACATTGGTCATAAGTTGATGGATCATTTGTAGCTGCAAGATTGCACTAGTAAGCGCTTTTTTTATAAAAAAAACAATGTTTTAGCCATTGTTTAAATCCATGTTTTGGTTGTTTGTAAAGGTATCCTGCAAAAATAATTGGAATTAACGAGTCACATCGTCAGGTTCTTCTCCACTTCGATGGCTTCAATCCAAGGCACGATAAGTGGTACGATGTATTAGGCAATTCCATACGGCCTTTGCCCGATGAAGGAGCGGATGCTGCAGATGAGGTAGGAAACTCTTTGGCACTCGAATAGAAGGGGGAGGGGTATAATAAGGAGGGGGTTGGCATTTTTGCTAAAAAGGCGTAGATTGGGGGTTGTTAATAGATGGGGTTATTGTTCAACATGGGGACCCAAACATTTCAGAAGTATTGCAATTAGTTGTTAGCATTGTATAAGTATAAAGTATATAGTTTGTTTTGATTTCCTTACTTGCTAATATTGAATTGCGTTCACAAAGCCTTTTTATTTTGTTTGCTTATCTGTTTTAAACTTTGAAATCTTTAGATTGGTAAAGTGTGGGGTTGGATATTCTCCAAAATTGCTCAGTTGGGGGATGTTTAATAAATGGAAATGGGTGGTGAAATTATCACAAATCTGCAATTAGGGGCCCCTAGTATTCTGTGTCGAAGGGTACAGATTATGTTGTCATTCCTAATTTTTCCAGGCTAAGGAAACTCATTGGGTTTTTGTCCTTTCCTAGACAGTCATTTTGTGTTGAAAAGCTGCTATCTCCTTTCAGATTGGCTAAAAATAATGACTTGATGGTGACCCCTAATGAATTCCTCGGTCTGGAAAATGATCTGCAATCTTGTTTAATGTTAAAACACTTACAGATATAATCACAGATGGATTTACTGGGAGATTTTAGGGGTTAGGACGCCCACACCTATATTGTCATACTATTCGGTAAATTCTGCAATATTTTGGTATCGTTCGGCAAGCTTCAAAATATTTGCTATTCCTTTAGTACTATGACCTTTTTTAATAATCTGGGCTTGCAGTTTCTACAACAAAAATTAAGCTTTTTAGAAAGAACAATAACGAAAGTCTCGCATAATCTGTGTATGCAACTTCCCTTTTGATCAGTATCCTTTAACACCGTATTGATTGTCAAACATTCTCACATTCTTGTAACTCGACCCACTTCGGCATTTGCAACAGACACAGTACTTAACGCCATTTTGGGTTCGATTACATTAATTACTCACCCATTAATTTGAGTACAGTGTTAATTTTTGTTGCATTAATTTGTACACACTCTGAACAATATCTATAACCTTCGTAACTGGAACCATGCATCTTTTTTCCCTAAATGTTTTATCTCACAATAAACCTTAACAATTGTTGAGATACATGCTTTCTGATCCTATTAGTCATATTTACCACAGATTCTCCTATTAATCTTCGTTACCTCAGATTTTTCAATGAATTGGCTCATAGCATAGGTTGCATGAAACGCAAAATCGTTTCTAAAGTATTTTTCTGTCCAAAATGAAGAAGAAAAATGACATTGACCAACGTCATATAGGCCCTGTTACGTTAATTACTGTCAATAAGAATGCATTTTCTCATTGAAGTACGTTAATTAATGTCACAAAATATGCAATTGTTGAAAAAAACTACGTTAATCAAATGACCCGTTAATTTCGACCGCGTTAATTACTGCATACCATACATTCAGGGATATGGCCAGGGTTAGGCATAACTGAAAAATATTTGGCCACTCCTGCCACCTCTCTGAAGATTTACTGCTACCCCCTCAATTATTTTCTCATCGATTTTAAAGAATTTTCTAGCACCATACTGACAAAAAGTGTGGGCATTTGCCCCCCGTGGTCACGCCACCGCATACATTCAATATTAGTATTAGCAACTTCCGTAAAATACAATATAATTTAATGCAAAGTTAAAATAAAAGTAGCAACTTCCATAAATAATTCTGAAAAGGAAATACGACACTTGGATGGAAAAATTTGTACGTACTACATTTGCAAATAATTAGTATTTGTTTAGTTCTTTACTTTTCGACCGTATTATAAAGTCATGTATGTAAATAGTTGGTGTAAATTAGTATTTTAACTAGAAGTAAACCAACTGTAATAAAGTTTGATTTGATTTGACGTGATTTGTAATAAGGAATTTCATTTTTTGAGCATTATAGGGGGATTTCGATCGAATGCACCACACTTGCTCGGTAGAAAAAGCACAGCAATTTAAAACGAGTTCTGAGTTCGTTTTTAAATTTTGGCTCGCTAAACAAAAAGGAAAATAGTGTTAAGTATTCCATAAGGAGGAGCTATTCAAATGCAAAGGCGATAGGAACTAGTGTCTCTAAACAAATCGAAGAAAGATCAAAAGAGATATAGTAACTATACTAAAAGCACAAATGTATGCAGATAAATTTGTGTATAAACTTACAATCTGTAAGTCCTTGTATATAATTGAAATAAGCATTCCATTAATAAGGTAAAAAATGCGTCAAAATACCATCTGGAATAATCTAGAGAAGCAAGTAAACCTACCTACGTAAACAAGGAGGGTACACATCTTAATATATGTGCGTAAGGTGCACGAGAAAACTAAAGTACACCAAGGGGAATAAAGAAAACGCTGAATAATGATTGCACTATGTAAACATGGAAATGTGTGTAACAGCTAAACATGAAAAAGGCGCAAAGTGATATCAAGAGAATACAACTTTCGTAAACAACTTAACATAAGATAGAAAAGCAATATGATAATGAGAATTAAAATAGAACAAGCAAATACTACCTTTAAGGAAGTGGCGGACATTGGGAGGGGCAAGAGGGTGCCCCCACCCCAATAATTTCAGACTTGGAAAAATAAGTTTTCGCACTAACAGTTGGTTTACTCGAATGTCCACAGAGCCCCAATGCACCTCCTAGCCCTGAAGTCGAGAATGAAGAAGATGGAAGAGCTGAGAAACAGAAACATCGCCGTAAAAGAAGAGTTAAAATTGGATTTACACGCAAGAAGAAAAGTGCACCAAAGACCTCCTCAGAGGACGCAGAAAGCCAGCAGGTAACTCTACATATTTTTATATTGCCCATGATAAAATGTGGCTAGTGACCAGGAATGTGTCGATGAAGGGGGACTTGCCCCAAATGCTACGCAGGCAACCTAGCTTCAATATATTTGTGGGGGGTGTCAGAGTCTTTGCTATGCGGAAATCAGATCTATGATTAGCGAGTTGGCGAAATTGTTTCTTTGAAGTTTTTTTAATTTTAGTAAAAGTAGTTAGTCAAATGTTCAAAATATGCTCAGTCGGTGGACCTGGGCCCAGTATGTTGCCCTGCAAAAACACACTGCACTGCCTTTTTGACTTGCGAATTGAAAAATTTCGAGGTTAGAAGGGGGTGCTCACTCTCCCCTTGTTAAGAATAATCTAAATTAATTGTCTTTTCTCCTTGTCTAGAAAGTGAAGGCAAAAAAGAATCTGTCTGGCCTTTCATTTGCTATTGAAGGAACTTTAGAAATTGTGACTGAGGAGTACATTACTCGCTTGATTGCATATAATGGTGGAGAATGCAAGAAGAACATTACCGCATCCATTAAATACGTCATCATCGGAGAAGACCCGGATAGCAGCATGCTAAGAAAGGTAAAGTATGCAAAAGGGCACACCATATATGAGATGTTCGTAGGTGTAACACCTCCAGCATTCTAGATGTAGTCGATAAAGTCACGTATATGTGAGAAGAATCAAGGATCAGTTGGTACTGTTGTAAATTGGGCGAGTATGGGATAAGAAAAGGACTAGGTGTAAATTTTATTCTAATTAGTCAATCAAGTGGAAGCTATTTACATTATTCTAAGATCGATTATATCAAGTTCTACTCTGTTCAGCTCATCTCTAAATTCCAATGCAATTCTAAATTCCTGCTAACATATGCAACGCATGCATACTAAATAGGCGTAGATAATGAGAGCATAGGGAGAGCATGCTGAGAAGGCGCAACGGAAGTGCCTGAAACAAGAGTCCAGTGCCCCTTTTAGTCCTCCGTTGCGGCCTTTCACAACAGGTACAAAGTAGATATAAGCCTTTTCCTATTTACACTTATTGAATCAGAATAAAATATAGTTATATATGATTTATTTGGAAGAACATAACCCAAGACATTAGTTTATGTTGGAAAAGTTGCGGGAGTAGTCGATTATCATTCTTGCTTGTATTAACACAATCATTCTCAGGTGTGACTCGTGGCAAAACTGTTTTTTGGGAGTGCACTTTCGTATCAAGGCTAGGTTTTGAAATTATGACGATTTCCCTCTAAACATCACAAGTTATCTGCATTATAATTAGCACCATGACGAGTATGACATATTTGCTTGCGTAAAGTATTGAAGACTTGAACCTAGTTCTCCAAGTAAGGCCTCACTTCTGACATGCCAATTGTAGCCATTTTTGACCACTATCGTACTTGTAGAATTGCAATTGAAAATGCATTTACTAGGCCAATGATGAATAGCTATTCAAGTGGCATTGAAATTACTTGGAAATGAGGAGGAAAAGGCATTTGTTCCGGATGAAGAAAACATGCAAACTGTTTTCTTTGGTTCTATAATGCTGGTGAACGATATTACCGAAGAAGAAGCTGCTGAAACCAAAGATAACGTTTTTGTTGACGTTGTGTTTGTATCTTTTTGCTTGGTTTTCAGACCGCTTTACAGTGGCCTATCCGACGTAGGCAGGGGCTACCACAACTCCTCCTGGCCCCCCTAGCTTTTCAGGTCCTGGATGGGCCCCTCAGAAGCTTTGAAGAAGCAATTGTTTTGTATTATTTGGAGGAAAAGGTAAGATGGGATCCAGACCTTACTGAATTCCTCCAGGCCCTGATAGGGGCGTGGCCAGGGCTATGAAAGTGAGGGCATCAACGAAGTTTTTTGGTCAAGCCCCATGCTTTTATCAAGGTTTGCTACTATACCCCCCACCAATTATTTTTCATCGATTTTAAAGAAATGCCAGGGACCATCTTGGCAGAAAGTGGGAGCGTTTGCCTCCTATACCCCCATGGCCATGCCAATGGGCACTGAGTGTCTCTGTTATGCCTCTACTGCTTTGCTTCATTTTAAGGCTGAAATACAAGATCAGTACTATATCAGTGTTTATCACAAGTATAACTGAAATGCTATACATTTACTGCAGTTTGACTGAAAATTTAAGTACATCAAACTTTGGGAATACTTATATTAATTTCGTGGCTTTCCACGCGATAAACTTCACTACTGTTTGACTGATGAGCAAAAGTTGATAGAAAAATTGATCGTGTATTTTAGCCTTGTGAATTTCTGGATGATTTTACAACTCAAAATTGTTTATGTTTTTAATCCCCTTGAAGAAGCTACTACCCAAAACAAATAAAAAGTGAATATGCTACAGGAGAGCCAACACGAGGATGAGTTTTTCCCTGTTGATGCAATTCTTTTCGCCAGTCACTCATTGATCCAAGTTTTGCAACGTGAATTTTCTTACCGCAGATAGGACAGTATGGTATCAGAATAATCACGGAAGGGGATTTTCTCAAGTTTGCAAAGAAGCTCAACAAGCCTAGAGGAAGATGGGTCCGTAAATGGTCAAAGCCTGTGACAGAACAAGATGATGGGGCTACAAAGCAGGTTGGTTGTTGAGTGTCGTATTTGCTCTTTTGAACGCCGCGGCGATTATGAACTGTTTAAGGTTTAGACGTGTTCACTGGATTGAGATACTTGCAAAAGGGAGAGATATGTTCTGTCGGTAGAATTTCATGGTGTTCTACAAACCACTATAAACGTTCTGCACGCAGGAAAAGTTAGCTGTAGAAAACTTTGCTACACATTTTGTTTAAGAATACATAATTTTTCGCTGAGCTTCAATATTCTTAAATTTCTTCGGTTTTAGGCCTTCGATTGTTGCGTACAGGTAGTTATGTACTAATCGTTAGAACCCAGTCCCTTTTTTATAGCCAATCAGAGGGCTGGGCACTCCTTACTTATCAATCATTAGCATTAGTGCATATGGTGGGAGTGTAGTTTATGGCTGGATCGAGTGCACACGTATTTGAGAAAGAAGCGAACTTGTTGAACGATATTATGGAAATTGTTTGAAATATATTGTATGTTAAAATTCTATTTACTTTCCTCCCTCAAAAATACAACATCGATTATCCGTAGATTATTCTTAAATATCGAAGGTGTAGCTACGTCTGAAAATCAAAGGATTATATATTCAAATCTTTATTGATGTTTTACTTTATCATAGAACAAAATAAAAGTGGAGCAGAATAACAAATATTGTATCGATAATGAAAAGTCAATCTAGAAGCAGTACTATGACTCGAATAAAGAAAAATTCCATGTCTTCATGAAAGTTGAGCCTTGCATTATTCTTAAATTTCAGCGATTCTGAGCCTGAATATTCTTGTAAACTTTTTCGTATAAAAAATTGGGTATTTCACTGGTATTTCCGTATATGCGGTGTATATTGGAGGGGGCGTTTAGCAGAGGGCAGCATTAAAAATACGGAATGTCTGGATTAGAACCCAGATCAATAATTTGAGTTGTAATTGTGCTGGTATCTTAACTTAGTGGATTTCTTGTAATAAAGACTTCATTGGCCTTTATTGATCTGTTAGACAGAGAGGTTTGTTGTTGCTGTTGAGCAAATACTTGAGTTAACGCTGGCAGCCAAGCTAGGCACGAAAGGTTTGGGAAAGTTGCAGAGGTGAAAAATTCATCTTCATAAGCAGCCTACCTTGCAGGTTAGAAGTCATGTTTGGAAATTCTTCAGCAAAAGTTTAGTCATTGTCGAAGACAGTTTGATGGTTCCATCTTACAGTTGTGCCAGGCACGTCGGGACGATAGTGGGGCAAGAAGAGTCAACAGAAGCAGAAGGGCACCGACTCGCATGGGCACCTCTTTGAGACATGCCTAACATAGACACTTCTTTGGGACACCGCCTAGCATTGACACCTCTTTGGGATACCGCCTAACATAGACACCTTTTTGAGATATGCCTATCATAGACACCTCTTTGGGACACCACCTTACATAGGCACCTCTTTGGGAAACTATCAAACATAGACACTTATTTGGTACATTTTCGTTCCATCCTTAAGGAATGCCTATATTTCACACAATTATACAAATAGCTCTCTCTTCAAAACATATTTTGCATGTTTAATAGCCCATTTGATCTCCCATTTGTATTGCATCAATGTCCGAAAAAGATTCTAATGCATTTCATAACAGGTACTTTTGCTACCCCTGCTCCTCCAGTTGAAAGGCAAGAGGGGGTACTTGCTCCCCTCTGCCCCCCTCTTCGGTCTCCTTGCATTGTGCCTTACTTATGAACTGTAGCCCTAATGTTGTCTTTGTATCATTATGCAGAGCGATTCACCAAAAAGAAATAGAAGAGGTAAACTGGGTAGAAGTAGAGGTGGGTCGAATGATCCAGGAGAAAGCTCAAAAGAGAGTGATGCGACGTCAGAAAAGACTATGGAGTCTTCAAGGCTAAGAGTGTTAGCCGTACCATTGTCTTCAACGACCCGTGCCGATAGAGCACAAAAGAAGGGAACTAATAGGTATCTGCTTTTTTAACTATTATAAGATGGCACTATTTATTTCTGTTTAATTGTGTATTTTCTGTACATTCTCGTTATTCTTGAAAGTAGAAGAGTGTTGTATCACGCTGTGGATTGGATATATTCTAGTAGCTTCAGCAACAAGGTGGTTGAATAAGCATGGGATCTTGAATATCTTAGAAAATGGTCGATGATAAACAACTTCCCATATCATTGCATATCACTCAATGCAATGATTGACTCAATGAGATCCAGACTGCATTGGAGACCATGTTTGCGCCAAATGAAAGGTATTTGGCTCAGATCTGTGGCTGTGGCGCGCACGAAACTTTTTAGAAACTCACCAAGTGTAATTTGGCGAGTTTTATCAGGATTTAAGTTGACCCACGTTTTTAACAGCAGAAGTGGCTAGCCAGCTTTTCTTGAAAGTATTGACTAGAAGCTGTGGCGAGCAAAAATCCCAGAATGCGTACTGGAATGAGATCATATCGTGCTGTTTATTTATTCTTGAGTATCAATGGTGTATTTTTGCACGAACTCAAAGTAATAAAATCAAACTTCCGCTTTAACATTAACTAAGCCAAAAGTGGAGCAGAAGGGGAGGTGTAATGTTAGTAGTAAAACAGTATTATGACTCAAATTTATAAAAACTTTAGGTCTTGATAAAGCTTGAAGCTTACATTATTCTTCCATTTCAGCGATTCTGAGCTCTTACAAACTTAATTCCTATAAAAACGTCATTCTTACAAAAAGATTAACTATTAATTACTGAACCGTATGACATTTAGAAAACCACAAAATGAGGTATGTTATTTATCATAGACCATGGAAAACAGTCTATGTCTTAACAACGAAAGTATCTCTTCTGCCTTCCCATTTGCTCTACATTGAACGATGGCTATCATGCTGAGGAGTCTCAGTAAGAGAAGAAAGGGAGGGGAATATCTGGAATATTTATCAATGGAGGGGGCTGGAGCAGGGCCGACAAGGGAATTCAGAAATCCCGGGGCAAAAGAGAAAGACGAGGCACCCAGCGAGAGAAACGAGCAGAAAATTTTCGAGGTCTAGATTTTAATTTTGTAAAATTACTGTTGGTTTACGTTATGAGGCCCACCAGACCTTGAAGCATTGGGTGTTGTAAGGCCCCTTGGCCCTGCCCACCTCTCAGCGTCCCTGGGGTGGAGTAGTAGAGCCGCAGCTGATAATTATGTGTGCACACGGCAGCTATAGAAGATGTATGTATGTATGTATGTATATGTATATGTATATGTAAAGCACATTAGTCCTTGCTACCAGGTTTTTCATAGGCGCATAACGTAAAAAAGAAAAAAATGATAATGAGAATTACAATGACAATATATAATAACATAATTCAATTCAATATTCTAATAACCTAATTCAATATTTATTATCAAGATCTTTCTTCTATACGACGCAAAATGCCATAGTATTTACAATAATTTGAAATTGCTCCAAACGCACACGCGCACGTACACGCAACGTAGTCGCGCATGCACATGCAAAGCCGTAGTTATCTAACCCAAATAATACATTTTCATTGAAGCCCAGAAGCAGCCGGAAGTAATTCACTAGTGTCATCTTCTTCTACGTTGGAGTTTGGAAAAGTAGACACCTCGAATGATACCAGTATTTTGGTAAGCTATGTTGTCTTATTCATCGCAGTGCTGTTTAATCTCTACATTACTCGTATATTCGATAATTTCTTGTAGAGCTTAATTTAAGGCATTTTTCCAAGACCACTAATTGTATACGAAAAAAATTTTTTAAACCACGCCCTTTACTTGGCGGGAGAATGATGCCACGCCTACTTTTTAAAGTTTTAATGAAATAAAATACCATGTTGAAAGGTTAAATATAAATGTTCAAAATTTTGGAAGCTTAAATCTTAACATTTACTGTAAAACGTTTTTCAAATTTAGAACCAAACTTTTAAGACACCCTAAGTAGCAAAATTGGCCAAGAATTCAGGAACTTTCTCTACTGAAAAAATTTCAGCTTTCTTATGAAGAGAAAAGAGTGTAATGCATCTCCCGCAAAAGCATGTTTATTAAGTAAACAAAGATAAATTGCTCACTAATTTTTTTTCCAAGACCACTAATAAAATTTCCAAGACCACTATTAGTGGCCAGGACCACTCTAAATTAGGTCCTAATTTCTTGTTACATTTCTACAGAGGTGCCAGACTTATATATACCACTGTGCCGAGATTCCAGCTTCTTCTCATATCCAAGCATCACGTTCTTTATGCATCAAGCAACAAGCCTCCCCCAACCAAGAGCATAAAAACATAGGCATCAAATCTTGATTGGCTTACTAAGGAATCACCATCGAAGGATTCTCGCAGTATTATTGGCAGGAGTGCTTCGATGATGATTCCTTTGTTAGCCAATCAAGATTTGACGCCTATATTGGGCATAAATGGGCACTTGGTCGATAGAGATCGGAATATAAAACCATTCTTTATGTCTAAACTCTGAAATATTACTAAATTTAAGTTTTTGAGATGAGTTTTAATGTAAATCACAAACTTTTAGACAAACTTTCCCAAGCTTTTTGTTATTGGTCATACACGGCTCAAAAGAATTTTTGTGTGCTAGATTATTTTTTTGCATTTTTTTTAAACAGTCATAGATAATGAAGACTGGAAACTTGGAAGCCATTGCTTCTTCATTTATTTTGGATTTATTGATGCACGCCCTTTACTAGCATTATACTCTGTCCAGGATTCGTGCTACTCCTTTATCTCCTTGAAAAATTCTTAGATTTAATTTGCTTTTGTAAAGGTGCTTTAAAATTCGTTAAATTTGTATATTTTAGGAAAACTCCTTATTTCTAATCGATTCTTGAGGGAGAGGATTTTCAGTGGCAGACTTACTTAGGAAATGATTCGCTTTTTGTCAATGAAACACTCAAAAGTTCTCCTTAAAAAGATGTTGTTTGGTCCTAAGAAACTCCTTAAAAGCTCTTAAGTCTTATCTACTAGCCAGAGCACAAACTCTGTCTGCCTCCTGACAAAGGCTGCTTCTCGATAAAGGATATTCTATACCCTTCATGCATTACATTACATACATTTAAGTTTTTTAAAGACTGTGACCCATTCAGCTATGCTGTTTTACAAGGGACCACCTATTTACAAAATAAGAGCTAAAACATACGAAAAAGTACATATTTTTTCTAAGAGTCTAAATTGCAAAGTATATTTTTTCTAAGAGTCTAAATTAAAGCCAGATAATATACATCCAGATATAATTATAGATATTAAGAAATGACAGGGATGGTGCACGTGTAGCATCAACATAGGGAAGTTCCCTCCAAATGGTGACATTGAAGCTCAATTTCTTACTGCAGAAATCGTTGCATAGCAGCAAATGTGAAACAAACCTTAATTTTTTGTTCTCGTGTTTTTTTGTTTTCTTGGCTTTTTTCTCTCTCGAGTATCAACTTGAATTGTAGGTGCCCATTCTTGGTGGGAACTTTGATGACTTAGTGTCTATTCCCGGCAGGATAAACTCAATAGCTGCATTTATAGTTATAAGTGTATTTGAATTGAAATATTACAAATCAATTTTGTTTACCATCATCTTCTGCAGGGTGTTCAGAACTGTTTGGCTGGATTGCAGTTTGGAAATGAAGGCAAATTTGGAAGTTGGCCGTTGGCAAAAATTATCTATAAATTTGGTGGGAAATTTGTAACCAATATCTCTTCGCGCGTGAACTATTTAATTATTGGCGAGAATCCTCGTGGTGATAGGGTCAACAAGGTATGCACAATTGTAGATGAGAGAATAAAGACACATTGAAATTGTTTTGATTCTGATTGGGATTCTGAGTTTAATTCTAATTGTGAACTATTTAAAAGAGAGTTTCCTCTGGAATGCCCTAGATGGCAGTATCAAAAATGAACCAACTCTTCTAGCATTCAGAAATTTGATAAAAAATTGGTCTGGAAAAGGATGCACCTGCAGGACCTGCCACTAGTTTGTTATTTTATTATATGATTTTTAAATGGGTGCCCGCTAAAAGCGGGCAATCCCACCCCTGGCACGCCCACAAATTAGCCTTGGAAAGACATGACATGTCGCCACTTGTCTGTGCATACTGTGGAGATTATGGATTGACAACAGCACATGACACTGTGAAGGATCATGGATTGAGGACTGCAGATGACACCCTGCCAAGCATGTTAATTGATTGATGATGTCACAGGTCATTGCAAGGAGCATGTGACCCCCTGCCATGCCTGATTGGAATGCAGAGCCAAACCGTTGGCAGAATTAGGGTGAAATGATTGTGAAAAAGTGCACGCAAACCTAACCAACTTGAAATATGGATGTATAAAGTGTGAAATAAGAAATGTGATTTTGATTGTGATTTCTATTGATTGTGATGGACCATTATTCAATTAAATCTTTGTTTCAGATGATCGCTTAGGCCTACAATTATCTAAATATATATTATTGCAGTCATGCAATCATGTCGCAATCGCTTCGTTCTGTGATCATGGTATTGTGCAATCGTCCAATTGTATCATTGAATGATCATCTCATTGTGTATTTTTTGCACTTAGTATTTGTTCATCTTGCAATTGCGGCACAGTGTGAACGTGGTAGCATCTGATCGTGACATCGGGTGACTGTGGCATTGAGTGATCGTGTGTTTTACTTTCTTTTAATTTTTCGATTTCTTTTTTGCAGGCCATGTCGTATGGAATAAACCTAATAGACGAAAATGGACTTATACAGTTAATTAAAGAACACTCTGAAAATATGTTCACTGACTATACAGAAGAACAAACGCGAAAAAGCTCTTCTGATCAGGTAATTGCATCAACGAATGTGTGTTCCGTCTAATTCCAAAGTTGAGGGCGTCTCAACAGTATCATTTGACTTCTGTGTAGTGAGATAATGACGAAGAACCTGAGTTTTTAGAGGCATTTTTTGATAAGTGGCGCTCAGAAGAAGCGGTAATCTACAACCGTTTTCCTTTAGGTATCAACAGAGGTGGAACCAGGGAGTAAATACTGGGTGGGGGGGG
>WIPJ01001466.1:808025-842488 GCA_018155075.1 Cassiopea andromeda
TCACTCACTCACTCACTCACTATTGTATTCACTCACTCATTTACTCACTCACTCATTTACTCACTCACTAACTCACTCACTCACTCATTCACTCTATCACTCTTTGACTCACTCACTCATTCACTCTATCACTCTCTGACTCACTCACTCGCTCACTCACTCACTATGGTATTCACTCACTCACTCCTATCTCATTTAATTCCAAGAGTATTTTCAAAATTCATTGACTACATACTATGATCTTTGTTTCCATTTCGTTTTTGAATAGATATATCTGCATTCAGTTAAGAATTTTGTGGGTGCGGTTTGCAATCAGAGGCAGCTATAATTTTTTCAGAGGGTCATTTACTGCGACTTATAGCCGAAGAAATGCGCTATACGTTTTTTCTTTATAAGGAACATGTCCATAATAATCATGAGGCTGAAATTAGACAAAAACTGAGAAAACTTGAGAAACATAGGCAGGCTGAGTTTCAAATAATAACTTGAAAAAACTGTTTTTACCATATGAAAATCATTAGTGCCATCTGCCATACTCAAGCAATGACAAAGGCCAATTCGCAAAAATAGGCCGCACAGTGGAATCGCCTGTAGAGACTTGACAAGTAAATTTTTGATCAAACTAACGAGAAAATAGAAGTAGTATCCATTACATGCCTCACAAAACTGAGCATCCATTTTCTTGCATCACAATTGCCTAATCTGAGTTGTTATGGATTTAAGAAACATTTAAGGCTGGATTTGACGAAATGCTTAAAAACATCCAGGCTGAAGTAAGACAGTTTGTTTCTTATAACAAATGCGCGTACTTGCCATATACCAACATGCAGTTATTATTCATAGACAAGCGATCATACGATCTTTTTAAAGCTGCGTGGCTGATCGTATATTGTTATGTTTTAGACACAATCTCATTTTGAGAACGAGTGCAAGAATGCCGAAAGTGAATGTTACATCTGTGGATTCAAGGTAATTTGTTAAGTGCATTGTTAATTGTCTTTTATAATTTTTTCTTTGGAGATTTGGTAGTTGGAATAAAAAAAGGTAGAATTCCCCAGTGCAGTCTGCCCTTTTCCCTTTTGTGGCAGGCAGGGCTTTCTGAAGCATTTCACAGGTGAGAAGCAAAGAAGAAAACGGGTACAACTTCCCAAGGTTAAGTACTTTTCAACTAGCAACTGGGGCGAAGCTAGGGGAATTGTTATAGTGGGTAACCTCGATTTAAAGACAAAGAAACCTCCCTCGAACCGAATTTGACGACTGAAAGGATTTCTCTCGTGTTCTATCAGTATTACAACGTCGACTAGCATTATTATGTACTGCAAATTTACCAACAAGCTAAACGGGGGTGCGGCGTCCCTCAACCGCCCTATAGCTACGCCTCTGACCAGCAACTAAGGTGAAATTGGCTGCTCAATAAGAAAAGTTCTTAGAACGTCTGCTTTGACTTTTTTTAACTTATCCCCTATTGCGCATGTGCGATGTAAGCTTGTTTTGCTACATGGTTTTTTACAAGAAAACAGTTTATAAGAAACTTAGTATAACCGTTTTTTTTTATAAGAAACCACTTTATAAACAGCCTAGTACAAGACAGCCTGAAATTTAAGAAACTTTTAGAACTAAAAGGAAGGAGCTAAGAAACTTTAGACAAATAGCACATTGAAATCGTTACTTGGTTCAACATAAAGCTGTACCAAAACAATGTGACTATGGCATTGCTTTCGAATTTGAATACAGTTTTGTAAATTCACGTTCTGCGTACGCTTTCACATCAATTTAGTTCGCTAAATTAATAAGCTTTTAAGACACGCTTAGAACTAACAAGTGGCCACAAATTAAGAAACTTTTAGCTCTAGGCATTGAGCTAGGTTTCTTATCAAAAAACGCTTAGACAGCCTACAATTTAAGAAACTTTTAGAACCACAAGGAAAGAGTTAAGAAACTTTAGGAAAACTTTATACATTTAAAGCTGTTACCTAGTTCAGCGTAAAGCTGAAACAACACAATGTGAATGTGACATTGCTTTCGAGTTTATCCCACACTGACGCATTTTGTTTGTTCTAATGCTTATAGTTTCCTACGCAAGCGTTTTGTTTACGTCTTTACAACAATTTTTTTCAGTAAATTGAAAAACTTTTTAGAGCTTGAAAGTGGTCAAAAATTAAGTAACTTTTACTATGAAGCCTTGTCCAGGTTTCTTATAAACAAAAACGTGTATGGCATGGTGCTGTCTTCAGGGACGTAGGGAGCATTTAAAAAGTGGAAAGGCATATGCCTTCAGGAACACCCTCAGGGCACTTTGCAGGCTGAAAAGGGACACTTAGTATACACATTTTTGAAAAAGTGGGGGGGGCACGTCCCCTGTGCCTCCGGGCTCCTACGCCTATGACTGTATTGACGAAGCATGTTATACAATATTGATCACCCTGTGGTCACAATACTTGATGGACATATAATTGTGAAAACATGAACTGTGTTAGGAGTGAGTGAGTGAGATTTGAACGTTAAACACACATCCATTTCATTGAGAGCATTATCAGACATCAGAGTATACAAGTTTCTTTCTTTTTGTTTGTTACCTACACTGTGAATAGAACTAGAGACCTTCTGGGTACTATATATCGTCACAATCGTTGCTAACACAACACATGTAGTGTTTCAACAGGCTAATTCTTTCCTTAGATGCTGCGAAAGGATATGGATGACCACATTTCCAGAAACATCGTGAAGCACATGGAAATTCTTGGAAAGGAGTTAGCAGCAGGGAAATCATTTCATATCAATTCTGTTGCAGAAAACCTGCAGTTAGTGAAGAAAGTTGATGCATTACACGGGAAAGTTTTGTCATTGGAGAAGGATCTACGGCGCATAAGCGAGCTGTTTAAAAGGGCTGAAAAACAGAATAAGATTTTGATGCAGCAAAATGAAAGGCTATCTAAAATTTTCAGCTCAAATTCTGGCCACGAAAGTGCAAACTTGAGTTATACCATGCCGTAGGATAGGGTACTACGCCATGCTGTAGCATATTAAGATATGCTATAGGTTCTTACGAAATGCCAACAATATTTTCTTCGTTGGACAGGAGCGATATTTGCTGGAACATGTCTTGTCAAAACTCAATGTGCTACTTGCATGAAACTTCTTTGAAGCAATCGCTATTCAAAGATACGAGGAATTCAAAATTCAAGGACAGATATATTGATAGTTGCTCTGAGCTTATCTTGTAAAGAAACAGATCTGAGATTTACATTTTAACTATTGGAACACTTTACAAAATGCACTTAAACTTGTAGTTTATGCAAGTGTTCATTTCTTGGACACCTTCACATGTTGGACAGCTTACGGACTATTGTTGTCCGTTGTATAGAGCTGTCCGCTGCATATGTGTACATTGTTAAGGAATAGACTTTTATTTAGAAAGGAGTGTCGCTGTTATAGCTTGTATTATTTTAGAAAGCCCTCTTAACAAGCAGTTTATAGTGTATTGTTAATTAGTGGATGGTAAGTACACGTTTGTTATTGTACAGAGAATTCTTTTTGGCCCAGTACTGAAACTTTCTTAACATTTTCATGATTCCAACATCAAAAATTTCTTACCTCTTTCTTAGTAAAAATTTCTGAGTTCCAATATCTTGTACAAGCACATTAGAGGAATATGAAAAGCTCCATGCACACCTGGAAGTAGGACAAGTTGAAAAGTTGGAGGAAAGCCAATATAACACCCATATTTTTTACACAGATAAATCGAATTTCAAACACTTATAAAATTTCTCAAGTCTCATAAATCTAGTACTGAGCGTTCGTAACTTTTTGAGCAGTCGAGTACTACTTCCTTATCAACCAATTTCTCATAGATAAAACATGTCGTAGTATCACACACCTTTACCTATAACTTTGGCAGGCTTTGGACGTCAAAAAGAGGCTGCGATGCGTGCGGTGAGAACCACTGAACGCATTGTATTATCAGGAATTATGTTTGGCGGCCATTTTCGCAAAATGGATCTGAGCTTATTGTAGAATAATATTTTACGTTGTTCTCCACATTTAGTTTTTATTGGCATAGAGCAGGTGGTCAAGCTTTGGAGTATATTTGTTGCATTAATTGTGACTATTTCGAGGAAAGCTGTTTCAGTTATGACCTTAGGACTCCCTTCTGCATTTGCTTGAGGAGATTTATGACTCACGCGTTCCAAGTTGTGTAGATTGGCCCTCTGAGAAATTTGAAATGACTGGGAAGAAGAACAGAGCATCAAAAGTGCAAGAAACTTTCACAAAAGACAACCCCCTTCGTGCTGGTGGTTTACAACTTTTTGTTGGTGCAAAAATAGAGGCACTTGACTCTAGACGATGGTAAGCAATATACTCTCAACTGTACTCCACAAATATATAATAAAATAGCCCTAGCATTTATTAATCTGTGTAGAGCTAGTACATGATGTCCATAATGCTATATTTATGTGTCCACAAAACTTTTGCTTGTTCAACCAGTAGACTACAACAAAATCCTTTCTAATTTAATTTTCTGTTGGTACTACAGAACTTTACTACAGCACGAAAAGGTGACAACATTCTTTTGACATACTTTTGACATCAAAAAAGCTTTTAAGCAAAAAGTTTTTAGATATGTCAAAAGAATATTTCCACTATTTTGTGCTGCAGTAAATTACTTTTAGTAGCTAATCCCAGTCTGTGGAGTATGGTGTAAAGACTATCATCAGTTATGACAAAGGCATTCTAGAAGAACCACGCCCATATATGCTACTTGCAGTGGCCACACCCATGGTTTACCTAGTGTGCTGGAGCTTCAGGGCAAAAATATCTCTGGTTGGCACATGCCATACTCTGCAGACTGTAACTAATCAAGAGGTGTATACTAAAAGAGGTGCTTGACTGTCTTTCACCTCAAACGTTTACAATAGAGTTGTAGAAAAAGTTGTGTGTTAGGGAAACAGCACTTGTGCCAGGGTGTCAAACAGACCTTGAAATGAGCAAATGTTAGGTACTTGATTGATCAAGCTCCTCAATTCAATAAGAAGTTTAATCAAGCTGGTACACTATTTTTGTAGTGGTGTGGTGGTTGGAGTGAGGGTATTTAGCCCCCCTTAAGAACACTATTTAGGGGCCCATTAAGCAATGTTTTAGCATTTTCATTGAGATCAAAAGGACTCCATTGACAAATTGCTTGTACAAATGTAAATATGTGAAGCAGTGCATTTGCTTTAGTGCCATGACATGATGAAATACCTTCTACAAATTTTTTCCACAATGTAACTCCATACATAAGAACTTCTGATTGCAAGGGAGAGATGGAAAGTACATTTAGTTATCATTTTATTGATTTTGAGGAAGATTCAGGCAAAATCTTTCTCTTAATTGCATATCTTTAATACAAACAATTGATCATTTATAGGAGCATGAATAATCAAGCCAGTAGGACTTGCAGCACAAATGTGTATTTGCTCAGGCTTGGTTGAGTGCCCCTAGTTTCAAGGCCTGGTGTCAAACTCTGTTTGGTCCAAGGGCCACATAAGGTGTAGTTTGATATTAAGCAGGTCAGGTAGATTGCCGAGGTCTGATGGGGTGACTTAATAAGGTAATAGAGGGACTTTAGAATATCTATTAGCTCATTGAATGTTTCCTATCTGACACCATAGGCAATGGCAAAAGAACTGGGGAAAATCAATCTTTTAAATGCTTGCTAGTACAAGCAATAAAAGTACATGGGAAATATTCTTACACTTCAGTTATTCAACATTCCTTCAAAGGCCATAATGAATGCCTTGGTGGGCTTGATCCAGCTTCTGGGCCAGATGCTTGACACTCTTGCATGAGTGCATTAGCTGTCAAGCATAGACCATTATAGGGTTATTTGGTTGTTCAACTCCTTTGTGTAACCATATTTTGTTAAGTTGCTTTCTTTTGACTATCTAGGGTCTGGTGGGGGTAAAATGGGTAGCCTAGGTCAAATGGGCAACTTACTATTTTGCTTAATCTCTGCTTCATTTTCTCTCTTCAATGCCTAATTTATGCAATCTTTCAAACAGTACTTCCTATCAAGGCAACAAAGGCAATACTTCACTTTTCCATTATAGTTGGAGCATAACATTAGCAAAATAATCAGTTGCGCATTTTACCTCAGGTTACCAATTTTACCCCCAACAGGCCCTACCTAATGATTCATTACAGATTGTTTTTGCCTAGACCATATAGAAACATTGAAGTTCATTTATTATCCATTAGAACAGAGCCTATATGCTCAGGTGTGCAGCTAGGAATTTGTTAATGTGGGTGTCTAATCCAAAAGGGGGCTTGCTTAAACATGATATAGCTTGACACAACAATTTTCAGATGTAGGAATGAGTTGATCGAATCTTTTTGCCATTCCTAACTCAGGAGAAATCTTATTGTCTTATACATGGTGAAATATGGTACCACTTTGAATAGGAATTAGTAAGCAAATATGGAGAGTAGAATGAATTTCCAGAATCATATAATTATTCTACTCAGCAATTGTTAAGAAATGAAAATGTAAAACGTAACAATTGCTTAGTAGAAAGTCGTATATGACTCCTCAAGCACTCTGTCATATGTATAAATATTTGCCAATCATTACTTTATTTTTCTTTTATAGGTATCAAGCAAAAGTTGCTAGAATCAATGAATCAACACGCAAGGTACTGGTGCACTTTGAAGGTTGGAATGCAAGGCATGACACTTGGTTTGCATTTGATAGTACATCTTTGAGACCTTTGCATTTACTTGAGACAAGCCAAGAGCAAAGCTCTAAAAGAAAGGTATGTGTTTGTGGGCTTTCTTTGAAATGTTGAATTAAAGAATTTCTTAGTTGTAAAAGCCTGTGAAGTGCATTTGTCATGCTTCAATGCTAAATAGTTAATGCAGTGTGAATTGGAATTTATAGCACTAATATTTGTAGTCATATATGAGTTGGTTATTAGTCAGAGATCATTGGAGAAAACAGGCCTTTCATTAAGAGGTGACTGATTAAATTGATTGATGAATTGGTTGATGAATTGAATGATTAATTGATTGATTGATTGAGAGATTGGTTAATCAATCCTGATCTCATCTACATGCAATTGGAACAAGACTTGAAATTGAGAAATCAAGTCAAATTTATTCAACCTACAAATGTGAATAATATAACACCTATCAATTTATGCTTTATTTCTGCTATTATTTTCTTTTTTCCTGTTCTCCTATTACTTTTGTATTGGCTAAATCCATTTGTTACAAGTGAAATCATTATTTCACAACTACAGTCCTGTAGTCCCTATGTCTCCTTCACATCAATGGAGAGAAACAACTTTGAGTGAGAGAAAGCATTGGGAAGTTTTTATCATAGCTGGAATATAATTTCTTTAAAATTCTTTCTGAAGAGCTCAATGGAAACCCTGTAGTTTTCAGAAGATTGATGCATGTTTTCCTATATTCATTTCACCGAGAATGCTAATATTATTATAGAAGCTCTACTTGCACACCAGGATGCCATTCATATCAAAATGTCTGCTTCTTTTTCTGCTATGATAACAAAAATAAAAGAAAGTTCTATCCATCTTAGCTTTGTATGGTTTTGATGTCATTGCCTTGCCTTTTTCCATTATCAGGAGCTCAAGCCAGGAGATAGAGTTTTGGCTAGATGGAGTGATTCAAAATTTTATCCAGCAAAGGTCCATTCCTTGGTCAATGAAAGTAAGATTTTCATGCACACTTACCAACTTTAATCATCTAAAAATTTAATGATCAAGAAACTTTATGTAACTACCATTGTTAACATTACAGATATGGCATAATGTTGGGCTTTTTCATTGCAGTTAATTATCATTGTATGTTATTCTTGAATACAGTTACTTCATTTTAGCAATATTTGATTTGTTAGCTTTTAGGACTGACTGGAAATTCTAAGCTTGCTATTTCCATGTAATTTTGGCATTTTAGAAGTTGTTGAAGTCATATTCTTTGATGGATTCAAGAAGAGGCTGAACAAAAATGGCATTAGACCAGACCCAAAGGTAAGTTTATGTTTTATAGGCTATTTTCCAGGTTTTCATCATTAGTATGAATAGCAATGCTTCAAAGTTGTCCCCAGGATGCTTTGTAAAGCATATGCCTCTCAACTTTATAAAGCTTCCTACATTTTTACTGTGTCATACAATTTGACTTCATCAGTAGAAGTATGATTGCAGTTGACTAAAAGCCATGAAGATGTGCCTGAATCCCTGCCACCAATGGACCATTTGTGTCATCATAGCATAGAGGACAAATCTTGATTGGCTGTTGGCAAGCTCCTCCAATTGGGGAATCTTTTAAGTTTTTAACCAATCAAATGGCCAGGATCGTTGATAGATGTAAAACATGGGACCATTGATGTCAGTATATTACTTGCGGATCTGATGAAGCCACCCACCCACCCAATAATCCCTATGTAGGAACCCCCTAGAGCTATCTTAGCCTTTAATAGAAAAATTGAGTAATAATAAGATTTAATCATTTCTCCAATAGATATTTGCCCCCTTATTGCCAGGTTGCTCTTTCAATGCTAGAGCATGTATTGTGTTTTAGTGGAACATGGAATTAAGCACCAAAGTGGCCAAGTTTTTGTTATCTCTTACTGTGTTCCACTTACCCAACTGCAGTGCCTGGCCTTTACCAGTGTCATGAACTCCATGGGTGATCCCCTTTGAAATCTGAGAAGTTCCTTGCAGAATCATACAAAAGTTATGTGTAGTTTTGTCTGCCTACATTCCTACAGAAATTCTTATGACTATAAAGTCATGCTTAGACTTTTATTACCAAACTTATTTGCTTATGCTCTGAAGCCAGGCACTTATGCTGGCAGTTGTATTGTCATCTAGTGTTTTTTTAATTTGGCAGCTGTGTATACCCCCACACCAGCCCAGGAGATCCTAATGCTACCCATTCTGTGTTTACAGAAAACATTTGAAAATTTTGAGGAGAAGTTTACACCTCCACCTTTGGAGGGGCATCATCTCACTCCACCAGTTAGCTCAGTTGGTGAAAGCAAAATTGAAAAACCTGCATTATCTGCATCTAGTAGTAGAACAAAGAGGCGTCACACCGAACCAAGTACAATGGCAGATTTTGTTACATCAATACCAGGCAAAAGACCAAAGTACTATCTTGGGACCCCAAGTGACTCTGATGACCTACTATCACCACATGACATCCAGTAAGTCAGTTGGCCATGAATTCATAGCACTTGAGCTTGTTTTTATTTGAGAACTTAATGTGCAGCATGTGAACCGATTCTATGCAATTTATCATAAATTTACCCATTCAACATACTATCAACAGCACTAGAGCTGTAATTCAAAATCAGTGTTAATTTTTAGCAAGAGAACACTTGCATAGACAAGCATACTTGTAGTGCTATAGTGTTTATTCCCTTTACACATAGTACATTGATTCTCTTTAGCTGGCAGCATACAATTTGTCACTAGTAGTACTCTCTTGAAGTTAGTATATTGTGTATTATTTCATGTCATTTTTCATTTCATTTCGTTCTTTATGCACAGCAACCCCTTCAGCTAATGCTGCTTTTCAGGGGGCTGTGGCAAACTTTACAAGTTAAAATACAATATGAATACATATACAATTAAAGTAAATACTCTAATTACAGCATATTATATGAGATATAATAATATATTATATGAGATATAATAATATATTATGTGAGATATAATAATATATTATATGAGATATAATAATATATTATATGAAATACAAAACATTTATATGAAATATGTGACATGTATGTCACACCTTTTGTATATGCCACATATTTCATTAGACTAAACTATTTACCATTTTTTTTGGGCAATTATTTTGTATTTATTTGATAGAAATAGCAGGTATAGGACTACCGGGTGTCCTGAGGTTTGGAACACTGTCCTTTCAGCAAAAAGCTAAATGTACCCTGTCCTTGGGAAATGTAAAGCTTCTGTTAAGTTAGGAATGGCAAATGGCGTTAGCATTTGTTACATTTGAAAGAAGCGAAATCAAGAAAATAACTGTAGTATTTGCTCCATTTCTAAATCAGAAAGTGTTGCTTCAAGTTATGCCCTCAAAATTCCTAGGTGTTCACGTGAGAAGGAAACTGAAAGAGAAGTAAAATCTCACTCTGGGTGTTCTAAAGTGAGCCTCTTTTTGTATTCTTGTGCATGATGTGAATGGCAATTGAATTATAGCAGGATCCGTACGGGTTTTGGAAAGTTGTGGAAAGTTTTGGAAATTGATAATGCAGTTTTCTAGGACCTGGAAAGTTTTGGAAAACAAAAGTGTTTCAAAAGGATTACAGAAAAATTTTGAATTGTTGTTTGGGGAAATTCTAATATAGCCTGAAAGAGATATAACTAAGTGTTGTATTAAACGCCTTATATGATATATTTTTTCATTTTATTATTTGTAATATAAGACATAATCCCTAAAAAATCGTAAAATGTTGCATTAAAAACATTGCTTTTCTATTTTTCTGGGGCTTCAAAATGCAAACGAAAATATGTTTCATGGTTTTGGAAATTTGGTAATTTGGCTTTGCAAAAGTTTTGGAAAAGTTGTGGACATATTTTAGAAAAGGAGTTTATACCATCCCTGCTATAGGCCATATATTATTTCATATTTCGTATCACTCTTTGCTCAAGGAATAGTCTAGCGCAAAAAACTTTATTTTCTGTAGTGAGCACAAGACAAAAGATGATGACATGGAGAATCTGGGGGCCTCTTCTGTTGCAAAAAGAGGTTTAGCTTTGCGTAAACAAAGGCGGTTGGGCTATCCTGTTGAAGAAGATATGCCTGTTTCGTTACCAGGGATGAACAAATCGCCATCAGATGTATCTGTTAGAAGGTCACCGAAGAATCTATTGTCATCATCAGCTGAAAGCTTAGAGTCTGGTATTAATAGTGGTAAGATAGGAGATCCTGAAAAAGCCGATTCACCCTCATTTTCGAAGTTTTCGAAGAAGAAACTTAGCAATATTCTTCAAGTTAAATTGCCCATGAAGATGCATGGTAAGAAAAGGGGACGGAGGAAGAGGTTTTTCCGACTACACAGGGATAATATAGGTGCAAAGAAAGATCCAAGCTCAGTGGAGGAGAAAGTTCAGTTGGGTGGTGCAGAAATTGAAAAACCAGCTCCACCTGAGGTGAGTAAGAGTGGTAAAGATGGTATTCAGGCCATTGCTGGCTACCCAGAAAAGAACCAAATTTGCTCTTCAGATACGACTTCTGAAGTAAACGACCTTAAACCAGCCACAGATGGTAAATTATCCAGCGATAAAGATCGCGTATGCAAAGGAGGGGAAGTTTCTACAGGAAATAAGACTGCCCGGCAAAACGATGAACTTGTAGACTCAGAAAAAAGTGGCAGTAAAAAACCTGCGCAATCGAGTTCTATAGAAACAGTGCGTGTTCCCAAAAAGAGAGGCCGCAAGCCTGGCAGATTGAACTCAGCTAAAACATCAAGAATGAGGGAGCCTAAGATTTTGCCTAGAAGAGAGAGGAAACTGACTGAGAAAGGGCTTGAGCTTCTACAAACTATAACCCATAAGAAAGGCATGGATTGTCATCTGAAAGAGGCTTTTATAGGTTTAGAGGTTTTGGAAAATGTTAATCTAAAAAGTGATCTCAGTGATATTCATAAGGGTGAGATTCTAGAAAAACCAGTAACTGGTATAGATGATGGCCTAAATAAAGTGCAAAATGAAGAGAGCTTTGCGCATAAGGTTAGTATTGATGTCGAAAAAGAGCCCAAATTTTCTGGTGAGAAGCTTGATATTTCAAGTGAAGATACCACGATGCCAGTAAGTGAGCCGCTTGGTATTTCTAAGAAAAAAAAAGAAGAGGCACATATTGCAGATTCTCATACAATGCTTGAGGCCCATAACTTGAGTAAAGATGATGACAAATACTCAGACTCTTGTTCAGAAGGAAGTGGAGGTCTTGTCATTGATGTTTCCGATGACCCAAAAGCCAGGTCAGACTCAGGTGCAGTGGTTGATGAATTTCAATCAGATAGTGCATCAAAGAGCAGTCAAGGTAAGTCTTCAGGTTCCTTGAATGAAAAAAGCATGGATGCAAAGACACGCACGTTTGCACGATTGAAATACACGCTTTCACATGAAGAAAGAAGGGGAAATAAACTAGCAAAGCTGAAAAAGAATCGTTTCAGAAAGAAACGTAAAGGACGAAGAGGACAGGGCTGTAAAGAGAATTTGCAAGAGAGTAAAAGTGTAACTGTTGACTCTCAGAAAAATCAGTTGCTAGGTGAAGATGAATTGCTGCCTGGTAGCGAATCTTCAGTTGGTGTCTCGCCGCTTGAATCTCTGACTAGAATGGTAACTGAGAGGTCTCAAACCATTGGCTTGTCATCTGATGCGAAAGTTACCCCGGTTTCAGATGTTGGGCAGGTGAATGCATCAATTGAGGAAACAAATAAGCCTGTGAAGAGTGCTAAACATCATCGTGCACCTTATAAGTCAAGACTTAAGGTAACAGACAGCTTTTTAAGCATGGTTGAGCAAGATAGACCTTCTCAAATTGAAAGACCACTTTCTGATGATCTGATTAAAGAGAAATCTGTAAGAGGTCGCCCACGTCATCGAACCACAAACCGTGCAGACAATCACAATTTTCAAGAAATTATAGTTCCAAAGAGAGAGGAACTACAGCAGAGTGATCTGAATGAGCCATTGGAATTTTCTAGCTCCGGCCCTGCTATGGAAACAATTGACCTAAGTGAGACGGACATCCCAAGGATGATCTATCATAGACAGGACATGACGTCATTTGTTGGAGAACAAAGCAGATATGGCCCACCACCGCACGTTGGTGCATTTCCAGTGCCTTCAAGTACAATGATTGGTCAAATGCGTTTGCCACATCCTCCTCCGCAACAGATTGAATTATTTCGAGATGGTTCACCACAGGGTGCAATTCCCGCTATACCTATTGCCAATTCAGAACCTCTTGGGTATGACAGGAGAGTCAAAAATGCACCACACATTGCAGCATACCAAGGGACAGTTGGAGTGTCAAATATGAGAGGACCAGTGCTGGATTATCCTACTCAGTTACAGCCATTGATTGGTTCAACTAGGATGACAGACTCTACGGATTGTAACACAAGGTGCTTACGGCTGCAGAGATTAAATTTTGTAGAACAAGAACCCTGGGAGTCACAGAAGAGGATAGAAAATTGCCTCTGTCAAGAGTGTCATGATAGTAAGCCAAATAGTAGTGTAGGCCCAGAGAAAAATGACACCAAACAAGATGGTGGCACTTCCAAGCAGGAGCTTTCAATTATACAAGGTGAAAACAATAATTCACATATTATTGAGGGATGTATGCTACCAACAGTGACAAATACTGACAAAAGCAAAAGTATGGATAGTGAAATTCTTATCACCGATGTCTTTTCTCTTCGAGATTCAAGCAGTATGACTTCTCAAGATAAAAAACACGGCCAGTTTTCAGTCAAGGAGCAGAAGAATGTGGACTGTAAATCACATGGCTCTCCAGGTTTAAAAGAGAGCTTGGAGGCCACTAGAGAGGTCACCAAGGAAACCAGTGAACCTGTATACTCAGCAACAAAACCAAAAGGATTTGAGACTAAAAAGAAGCGCTTGGATTTTATAACTGGGAAATTAAGTGCCCAAAAGCGATTGTCACCGAATGTTGATGATGCATTTAAGAAAAGCGATAAGAGTGGGAGCAATAGCAGCTCTCCTGCTTTACTGAAGGATTCTAGTTCAGTAGCTACGGAAGATTCCGCTAGAACGAATTCACCATACAACAGTCAGGCAACAGTGCCATCTGACCCCCAGTTAAAGCAACAACAACCATTGGGCTATATGTATCCCCAAACTTCGTTCATACCCGTTATCAACCCATATTTTGAACCCCAACCAGGCGTCCCTCCCTCCAGCATGGATGTCCCACCACAGAGAGTGGTCTCCCCAGAGTCACATATGGTCCCACATCACCCACTATACATGGAGCCAAGACCTTTTTATCATAGTCCTGAGTATTTCCAGCCGATCCCTTCAGTCTTCGATGCAGAAGGTGTGCCACCTCCAGGATACCAGCACGCTCCTCCAGGAATCGCATATATGCCTCCCGACATGGTTGGTCAAATGAGATTCCATCAATTGCCGGGATTTCCCTATGGCTCGTCCAGATTTGCACCTGCTGCACGATATTTTATTCCCAGAGAACCAATTGGTACAGCTCGACCTCCACCACCTTATGGAACTTTCTCAATGGTATCAGCAAGCCAAAGTAAGTTGTCCTTACGTAATTTTACCAATTGTTCTTTTCAATTGCCTTCACAACCTTAGTGACGTCTATGTATCAATTCCATATATTGATTTTCTACAATAACTTCACGCCTGGCCTGTTCATTATTAGTATTGGGTGAGAGAGCACTTTATAATTAGGGGGATTGCAAAAGTTTTGCCAGAAAAAGACTTTATGTATGTAGTCTGAAAATTTTCTGTTTTTCTTTCAGAAATAAATTCCACTATTGAAATTGGCTTCGACGTATATTAGGGGCTGCAGCCGCCCCCCCCCCAGCCTTCCACCTGTTACATCTATGCTGTTAGCCCTTGTGTCCCGATTTCTCGAGCCATTATATAGAACTTCCTGTATCTCTAATCAGATACGTTTGCTTATGAAACAAAGAATATAAACTCATGGGCTGTATGTATCGTTTCTGAATATTAGACAGTGTGGCAGCTTTCTTTTTTCTTAGCGAAATTCTGACTCGAAAACCAGTTATTTGGAATCCAAGTGATATATCAGAAAGCCTTTGTATTATCTAAAATCACTTTAGAAATCTCTTTTCGGTTACTGGCACTGATCAGTCCTTCATTGTCTTGTAGTTGGCCACTTATCCTATATGCAGTGGTGGACACTGGAGGGTGAGGGAGCACTCCCCCACCCCCTTCAATAATTTTACACTTGAAAAATTGTGAAAAGCTGCCTAAATAAGTGTTCACCGGTCCGAGTAATTCACAATGCTCAAGAGGCTTTCATGCTCCCAATAGATATCGAAGAGTCCAACACGACGGCTAGTACGTCATAGTAGATGGCCATTTTGTTCACATACTGCCTTTTGTGTTTATTAAACAATGGATGGTTGGGCTGGAGACCTAGGGATGTAGCCCCACATTTTTGAAAAGTACAGCTTTCTCTTGTGACTTCGAAAGATAGCAGAGTCCTGTGGGGATTTGTGTAACTCCTTCATTCACAATACACCCCATTCTAATCGCACCCCCTTCTATTAAAATTGGCCGATATGAACACCCCCTTCTATTAGAGACACTAGAGTACTCCTTTGTTCGTAATATGCTCCACCACCCTTGGTTTTATGCAGCAAAGCCTTGCATTTGTTTGTGTTTTATCAATAGGATTTCGAGCGATCGCACCAAGTGGACGCATCCCATTAGTTGTGTGCAAACAAGCTAACTGTAATTGTCATCTCCCGCACTCCGCACCACCCATTCAAGTTGTGCCACCGAGCACCCAACCATCACAAGCTCCGGAGAAAGCAGCTGAGGATGATGCTGCGCTCTCTAAAGGTGATTTCTCTTACTCTTTCCATGTACGACAAAACTTTTTTAAGAAATATTGATTTTGCAATATGTGTCGAAGTTCTCAATATACTGATCTTCTAACGTTGTTTGCTATTATTTAGAAAATGATGGGAACTTTTTATTTGGTTAGCAAGAATTTTTATGATTATGTATTGCAGGAGCGCAACGCAAGCCCTTCCTCTTTCTTTTTTTCATATAATTTTGGGTTTTTTTGTATATGGTATATAGTATGCTCCCTAGCTATCACTTCCCCTCTGCTGTACCCAATTCTATACACACAGCACTGAGATTCACTAATTTGTCAAACTATATGGCCAAGCTTCCAGTTTGTGAAAGGAATTGATGGCAGCAACTATTTTTAGCGTGAGACCCTAGTTGTTAAAGTGGTGCCTTTGCGCTTTGATTATAGCAAAGCAGTAATTACATAGCAAAATTAAATAATCAACAAGGTGGTTGGTTTGATACTATAGCCTTTACTGTGCAAAATAGAGAAGGAAAGGTAATATAGACTTGTGTGTTAGTCTATTTGTGTATCTTTTTGCCTTGAAATTTGCGAAATTGTTATGTTCTTGCAGCCCAACAGACGACAAAAGTAAGTGAGCCCGTAATGAAGGTCGATCCCCGTAGACTGACTCTGCCGCTGCAGAGAATGAAAAAAATGGGCCTAAAATCACAGAAGGATTCGAAGGACTCGTTGAATATAGAAGGCAAGCAGGAACCGCCTCACTCTGATGACGTTGGCAAGGAAGGTGCAGATTCAAATGGAAATATGGAGGAGCGTGGTGATCTCGAGGCAGCAAGTCGTCAAAGTTTAGGTGAGAATGCTCAGCCAAAAGCTCGAAACGAGGATGGAAAAGTTGGTAAACTAGAGACTCATGTAAGTATTGGTTTCACAGTCGTAAATTTTGTCACGATTTACGTTGTGTGATAGGGGTGCACATTTGGAGGGGGCAAGAAGATAACTCACCCTTAATTCGTATTTTACTATTGACTAGTACAGTGCTTCGTTACTTCATGTGCTCTCAAGTGACAATTATACGAAAGGGGTCCTAATAACTGGGGAGGTCGAAAAAAGCCCGAAATTTAATAAACGGGGGGGTTCAAAATAGACGGGGCTCGGGATTTGAGAAATTGCTTAAAGTGATTACCAAGCGACGAAAAGAACAAAAACAGGTTGTCTTTTTTACCTTGAGAAGTGGGCGTGAATAGTACTAACAGAGAAAGGAAATGAACTAAGGAATTCGTAAGAAACGTCGTTTTGTTTGAAATTAATAAACGGGGGAGGTTCTAGCAAGTTTCGGGGGATCGGAAAAAACCGAAAAATTGATAAGCGGGGGAGGCTTTGTTAGGCACCTGAGAGCATAGCATTCAAGAATTCATTAATTTTCGAAGTGTCTGCCTCTGTTATAAGAGGGTGTCCACCCCAGCTGGAAAAGCTGGAAAGTGAGCCTTTTTTCAGAATTTGGCTGGAAAAGCGGGAAAATCGTAGGTTTCTCTCCTGCATTGACTGGAAAAGCTGGAATTTTATTTTTGGGCCTAGTAATTATTAGCTGAATTAATTAGATGAAAATCATTATGTGGACAGGCTTTTTTTCACCGAATCGGCCCAGCATTGGAAGTTTTCCCTATGTTTTGCCTGGGGTAATTGGTAGATCCTTGCCCTCCTGGGGTGGTTTACGGGAAGACATTGAATTTATAAAGTAAATTCCAATTTGTTGGAAATTTTAAGGTCATTCAATATTTTGTGACAATAGTTGGACCTCATTTTTAATGGCTGGAAATTCATTTGATATTTCATGGTATGGCTGGAAAACAATGTTTTTTTTTCTGCTCAAAAGGCTGGAAAAAGGTCATTTTTTCTGAAACTTTCGCTGGAATTTCATCTTTAACTCAATGGAAACCCTGCATGAGGCACTTGGACACAGTAGCTATTCGCAACAATGCGGCACCATGCGTTTTCGTGCTGTGGTGAAGTTCTGTAGTATCAACAGACTATTAACTGTAGACTTCATAAGCGAAACTGTATCTTGGTAGCTATGTTTTGTTCAAGGATGGGGAAGGCAGATTTTGTAGAATTTGAAAGATGGAGAGGGCGATAACACAGTTAGTATTAGTAAAAGTTCCGTCAAATCAATTAATATACAATGTTAAATTCATTGGAGACAGAACTCCAATCCAGATTATATTTTGAGGAGGCATGTCCTTTAGTGATATAATCAGACGTTTCGCCTCAAACTTGAGTAATCATAAGTGTGAATAATGTAGAATTAACTGGTGTTTGTAATGAAAGTCAGAATCAGAAATGTAATATATTAAATTTGGATAATTTATGCGCAGAGGAAGACTGGGATTTCAAGAAGGCAGGAAAAAAGATTAAGGAAAGAAGCAGGTACATTTTCATCAATTCCAAAAAATATTGAATTTTTGATTTGTTGCCAAATAGTTGTTTTGAAAGTTTCACCCCTACAACTATTTTCTCTCAGCATTTCATGTTTTTGCTTCTGCTCTTAAAGAGTTTTGGCGTTGTCTTCATGTTGAAGTGCTTTTTGAGTATCTTTACTATGATTGCCTCTTATATTCCTCTGTTAGTTCTTGCACCAAGGGAATTCGTGGTTGATTTGGATTTGAATGAGTTCCAGTGCAAATACAGAGGATGTAAGAAGTCGTTCAGAAAAGCATCAAGTCGTGATAACCACCAACGTTATTTCCATTCTCCACGTGCCCCGCAGAAGAGGCACAAGCTACCACCCGCCCGTAAGTATGACAATTCAGTTAATTAGTCAAAGTATGCAAAAGTATTTGCCTTCCTGCCTCTGATTTCTCATGATTGTGTGCCTTATGACGGCCGATTTTACTGTTGTTTATGTGACTGACAGGGCATTCTTTACCATATAAAATGGTGGGGAAATTCCCCACTAGCCACTTTCGCTGCCCCACCAGTGAAAATTATTTGCCCCACTGCTTAAGTGCCCTTATAATTCAGCGACTTTTTTATTTTTTCCCTTATTTTAAATATTTGTGGATGAAGCATGTGAAGTCTTCAATGAAAAGGCTTCAAATCTCATTTCATTTTTCCTGGAACTGCTGCTCCTATAGGAGATTGCTCTTGTCATTCACAATGTTCGAGATGGACAGCATAGGCGTCAAATTTTGATTGGCTAACAAAGGAATCACCATCGAAAGATTCCTGCCAATAATGTTGCGAGAATTCATCATTGGTAGGAATCCATCGATGGTGATTCCTTTTTAGCCAATCAAGATTTGACACCTATGCTGAAATGGACACTTTTCGTTATAAACTAGTAATCTAATCTGGTTTCTCGTTCTACAGTCTATAGAAATATTATAAGAGTATATTGTAAAGCCTGTTAATGTGTAGATTCATGCTTTTATAAAGACTGCCTTTTCTTCAAATACCCCACCAGTGAGAAATCTTTTAAAAAAATTCCCCGGGTGACTCATCATCTATTGTATGTAATTGTTTTTCTATAATTTCATTAGTGTTATGTCATTAGAAATTACGAAATTCCTACTATTCCTCCGCTTCTTTATATAGTATACATTTCTTGTGAGGGATGTAAATTTTTCAATCGTGGTAAAGCATGCTGACATTCCCTGCCCGCCAACTGTCATAATTTTGTTTTGTTCCTTAACAGTGCCATCACCAGCTTCATCAGCTTCATGCGATAACCTGTTGTCACCTGCCCCTGCGCAGGCTAAAGTCGACCCTAAAGCGTCCAATGAAGTAAGTATTTGCTTTTATCGATTAGAAATCTATTGAATTAGTTGGCCTACAGCACACAGTTTCTTACTTTACTCGTATCATTTCATAAATGCTTTTGCCTTCTAGACCATCCCCTCCATTTTTCATTGATTCAGCAATTATTTTGTCCTTTACCTGCTTACTATTGGATTGATTCCTCAAATCAACGATGTTATTCATCATTGGACTGAGTGATTATCATTCCAATTTAGTTCAGTTTTTTTGTTTACCTTGTTGAATAATGGATGTATCTTGCAATTAGGTATCAGCATTTATTGAAACAACTGGCTCAAATAGACATCTCTTTGCAGGATCTCACAAGCATTCGCAGTGGTTATTCTAGCTCAGTAGTCACTGATGAAAATGTTTCGGACCGGGAAAAGCAGGAAGACTCAAGCTCTGATGAATCTGATGACAGTTTTCTAGATTCGAATGGGTCCGTTTGTATAGATGATGTTATAAGATGCAGATGTGGTGATCTTGAGGAACAAGGATTTATGATACAGGTGAGTTTCTGTATTGAGTGTGCATCTGATTGTCTTTTTAGATCTTCCCCGTTCAATATACTCAGGGTTCCCACACTTCCTAAAATTCTAAAATATCCTAGAAAAAGAGAACTATCCTTACAGAATACTAAAAACCCCTAAAATTCAGGAATATTTTGCTTTTCTCCAAAATTTCTCCTAAATGTTTCAAAACTTGAATTTCTTTTCAGCAGTTATGTTGCTTGAATTATTTTGTGATAGGTTATCACAATAAAAATTGTCAAATCATCAATTCTCCCGAATTCTAGCGTGAATGTATTGTTTTTTTGATGAGATGTTTTTGGCTGCTGGACCAGAAAATTAAAATATAGCCTATTTACACCATGTCATCTGAGTGACCTTTTATCTATTATTCTCCCAAAATACCTCAACGGTTACCGAATTTCTCTGGAGTCTGCGAAACCTCCTAAACAATGGGCGAAAACGTCTCTTAAATTCTTCTAAATATCCTAAGGAAAATTGACAAAAAGAGAGTGGGAACCCTGATAATGAATACGCAAGAGATAGTTTGATTAGAAACTGCTCTTCCCTTCATCGACTGCAAAAGATAGCTGTGCTCATCGTTATTTGGATTATTTGAACTTCGCTATTGAGAATGGCTGAGGCTGTTGGCTGTGATATTCGCAGAAGATGCCGTAATAGCTTGCTGGAAAATTTTATTTTGAGCTCATTTCTTTGATATAGATATTGCAGCTATTGGCCACTAAATAGCATTCGTTTTTGTGTGATTTATCGTGATGAGTGTGCAGGATTTCTTCTCATTGATTTTAATTTGAAAGACGTACACGTTTTTCTATTAGAAAAAAGTTTATAAGAAAATGAGGCTCAAATGGTCAAAATCTTAAGATATTCTTAAGAAAATCACGAGGCTCAATTTCCAAGGTTTAGTTTTTTTATTGGCCAAAAATCGATATTTCGTCATTATTGCATTCAAAATATTAAAGATAAAATTCAAATTCAATTATCCAATATTAATAACGAAAGTGTAACCCATTTTAGTCAGTTTATGTCAGTGAAAAGTTAGGAAAATCTTAAGAAAATCTCAGGTTCAATTTTGGGAAAAGAAGAAAATTGAGGATTAGGCAAAATGACGGTTTTCCTATAAAAAAAGACGTGTATATCACGGTGGCAGAATCACACGCTGTGTCTCGTTAATTTTATTTAATGTTAAAGACGTATTTCTGCTTCGAATATTTTCACTTAAAATATGCTCAATTCGGGTTTTGCCTGTTCAACTTGATCAGCTACTTTCTTTCAGTGCGAGCAGTGTTTCACATGGCAACATGGTGACTGCGTCAATTTGACTGTGCAGACTGTTCCAAAAAACTATCTGTGTTATGTTTGCTTAAACCCTAAAGGTATGTTAAACTCTTATGTCTCATTATCAGTGGCGTGACAGAAATAGGTTGGGGGTTATGTGACATTTACTTTAATGGCCACAATGCTTTTGAGACCCCAAAGATGTCCTCAGAGGTTTCGGAGGGACAAATATTTTTGCGTTATTCAGTCCATGCCCGGAAAAAATTGGTGCACAGGCGTCAATTCGCACGTATGCTTTTGTCTGCTCGAACGATTGATCTTACATATTTGGAATTGCACTTGCGGTCCAAGATTTGTGCATCCGAAATACAGAGATTCTTAGCGGAGAATACAGAGTTTAGCGGAGTGATTGGCCAAGTGGCCCAGCCAGTTCCATTAGCTTAACTGAATTTAAGTACGGCTGTGTACGGTCAGAAGCTAGATGGGCGACCTTCCAGATGAACGACCAAAACAGCTCACTCGGCCGTCCTTCGGAAGGGACGTTAAACTGGGGGTCCCATGCCTGGATGCGTCATGCATAGTAGGCCTAAATTAGCTGAAAAAGTTATGTATAACAGGCTACTCAAAATAGAGTAAACAGCAACAACAACTTGTCGCTGAAGCATGTCACATGTCTCATTTAGGGTAAAATAGGATAAAGCAGAGCTATTTATGTTATTGACATTTATGTTGGCATAGGCGATTTTTGGCTCGTGCAGGGGATTTTGTACGTGCGTGGACACGCGCACGTACGATCGCACTTGTCTCCAGGCATGGACTGGTTGCTTGGTGTGAATACTAAGTTAGGGCCCAAATCTTTTAAGAATCCTAAAGACCCTGAGTGTCTCTGATAGTGCACTGCTCAACAGGCATTGCTTTAAGTCTTAAAATACTATCAATTTAGGGGGCTCGGTAGTTAATGGAAAGACCATATACGTAGTAGCAACTATTTTTCCCTACTGCTGTTTAGCGATTACTGAATATGCGTTAATTTTTGATACCCTATCATCACACACCATTCATTTGATTTTGATGCTTAGCCTCTCATGAACTTCACACTTGTATGCAGCCTAAATGTGCGTGAGGTATTAGTTCACACAAACACCAGTCCACGCATGACGTCAAGTAACTAGATTTTGGACAATGGAGATTTTAAGGTGCTGTTGTGCCTTGGATCCCTACTACTGTATTCTGCAGTTAGTAGTATCATTGACCTTGTATTAGTATTTGTGCCAATAGAGCATGTGCTCATTGTCAGCGAATGCATTCTCAATGCTAGGAGAAAGCTAACTCATTTTATCAAGCAATAGCCTTTTGTGTTGATTTGGGTTTCTCAAGTCGTAATAGTTGAAATTATTTTCATTTCTGTCTTTTTCAGGGCTGCGACCTAGCTTCAAATACAAGGTAAATCTTTTCATTGCCTGTCGTCATTCATTTTTGTTACCTTTCTTTTTATCTCATGCCTCTCCAGATGACATTGTTATGTCTTAGTTGAATGAGATTTTTTCATTTGTTCCAATAGTAGTTTTCCTCAAGCTCTTTTGATTATATCAATGTCAAAGGCAGCTTCAGGTCTTTATGAGGTGTGATCATCTTGGTTAAAGGTTAAAATGATAAAGCACTCGGCTACTTTCTTCATTATATCATTCATTGATATCGAAAATGATGAAACTGCCGAAAATCAATGGCTATCATCGAAAAAGTAGATCAGCTATGAAATGTTGTAGTTGACAACATCTAACAAGCGACAAATGTTATCAAATTCTGTTATAATTCAGTTGAAGGTTCATATTGACCAAGAGTTGTATAACTTATTAGTTGTAACTTAGCTTTCTCTATGCTGAGAAACTAGTTTAGAATTCAGATACAGGTTTCATAATTTGCATAAAGTAAGAGTTTAATTATACGTGATGATAATTTGCATAATTTTGACCTTAGAATAACTATGATTGGTACAAACGAGGGACTTTGCCGTCGTTAGTTGAAATACAGGATGAAAATCAAGAGAAGATAGCTGAGCTTATGCAGGCTAGCCATGCTCTGATGGAAGACATTGCTAATGTATTTGATGTCATAGCTGGCATGAAAAAGAAAATCGCTCTTTTGAAGTAAGTTCATTCACGATCATGTATTTCTATGGTCTATTTCGTGAAGAATTCTGTTGTTGATATTTTCTCACTGCTGCTATTTTTGGGTGGCAGTTTGTGAAGCTTGCATTTCAGAAACCATGTAGACATAGAATATTTAGGCCTTGACATAATACACCCATTTTACGTCACCCATTGTCTACTTATTAATTGCGTTAGATATGTATCACTTTTTTCGTGACTTATGACTTTCTCCCTGCTTATTCTCCTATATCCCTGAAGTTTCTGGCCAGACTGTTGAATTCCCCATTGACTGATATTTCTTTGTCTGTCACCATCAGAACAAGTAAAATTTGGCCTTAAGGTAACAGATGTTTGACTGGTTCTTAAAACTTCATGCCACATTTGTATCTAAGAATATACTATGAAATCCAAAATATAAGCCCTGGGCTTATAAAGGTTAGTAAGCAGTTTGATGGGCTTATATGTGGGGAAGCTTATATTCGGAGGTTCTTTTGGGTTAATAGGTAACTTGTGTGTGCTAGAAAATTCACCATTCGGTGTCCAAGAGACCAATGCCAATATTTAATGCGTACAACTTCACAAAAGAACAAAAGTAAATACAGAGGCTCTGTATGTATATGCTCTGTCCATGTTTATGTATTTTCCTAATTATACGCACATAGTCCCAAATTTAAACCCTGGACTTATATTCGGGGGATTTATATTCGAAAGGATATTTGAATTAGTTTACAAGGGGCCTATATTCGGAGGGGGCTCATATTCGGGATTTTACGATATACTTTAAGTAACACACTGTTTTGACTGCTGATGTATGTGTTACATTTTGCAGTTTTCTGTCAATTTCTTTTGTCACACCTTAGCCCCTAAAATAGGGCTCCATATTGCCGGTATCTGGCCCCAGCAAGAGCAGTGTATAGTGATTTTGGCCCCAGCACCCAGAAAGGTTGGAGACCCCTGCCTTAGTGGAATAGATGCATGATTTTCCTACTGGTTTTTACATCGTCATGCCTTATATGTAAGTGTTCATATCTTTGTTATTGATGACAACTAAGGATGACAGTGGAAAATTGCATTTCTACAACCCTGGTAGGGCATTAATCATGTGCTTTGAATTTCGTGGTCACTTGTCATTTTCATGTTCTACGTGTTTACATATTATTTAGCCATATTTATTTATATTTTTCAGCGAAAAGTCACACCCAGCACTCAAATTCTGGGAGCCTGTTGAAGAACAGAAGGAGAAAGAAGCCACTGACGACAATGTTGATGGTGAATTTATTGAAACAGAAAATATTCTTAACAAATTTGACGGTGTGGACGAATGTCGGGATATGAATAATGTAGAAAAGGATAATACTAGGATAGACAAACAAAAATTAGACGCTGCCAAAGAGACTAACTTGGTTGTGAGTAGTAATAGTGGCAATTTGCAAGGAAAAGATAAGACTGATAACCACACAGAAAGTACTTCTGAAGAGAAAAATTCAAACAGCACAGATATCTCAAATAAACTTAGAACTTCTAATAATGGTGCCGGGGAAAGTATACCTGCGAAAGAAGAAAAGGATACTGAAACAGGAATTGTTAATAAAACTTCGAAAGATTCTAATTTTTCTGCAGCAGTCACTGAGAATCGAATTGATTCAGAAAAATTGGAAACAACGGAAAGCGAACCGTTACATATTGTGAAAGCAAAACTGAAATTGCAAGACCATTTAGATGATATAGAAGGTAAACTTAATGAAAGAATGGATGAAATTGAAAAGAACCTTGATGGTGAGTGTTTAAGTTTTTTCTAGGTCCTTTTTATTTCACAAAAATAACTTTTTTATTTCACAAAAAATAACTTTTTATTTCAGAAAAGTAACTTCGGTTCATATGTTACTTTGTACTTTACCAATGAATTTCATGGATCTGATTCTCCCAATAGTCAATGAGCATCCTAGGAATCAATGGCAACCTGCAACTTTAGATTTATCAGACCTTTTATAAATGTCATTCGAGTATTCAGGAGTCAGGATTTTGGTCTTTTATGAGATTATTTTGGATCACGCAGGTCAAGTAAAAATCTATAAGAAGTACCTACTCCAGGTCTGGTTGAGCGCAGCGTTTTGTTGCAGATTGTGTGCAGAAGTTTACTGTGCTGTTTATACAAGGGGCCCGCGCAGCATCCTGATTTATTTAGCTTCCATCCCTTCATTCTAAAAATCGAGAAGTTTTCCTCGAGTCTTTGAGAAGTCTTCAATTCTATTGTCAGAAATTGATTTACATTTGTTTCTTTCTTTAGTGCTCGAACAAAAATACGCAGAATGCGAGAAGAAGGCAAACGAAGGTGAATCTAAGTCGGCATTTAAAATAACGCTACCGGATATGACGTCAGTTGTTCGTCATTTGAATTTGATCAACAGGCAGCTGATGAACTTATCCTAAATTTCTGGAGATCTGAGCAGAAATCCACGAGAGTCCTGTCATTGGAAAATGCACACATTCGCTTATCGTGTGCGTAGTAGAACAGGCCTGTAGATATGCAGTGTCTAAGCGCAAGTAATCTCGCATATACTACCGCAATAGTTCTGGTATGCTATGAAATGCAATGCTCTTAGCTAACTTCATGGAGAGTTTTGTTATCCTTTGGTTTCGTATATGCATGTGCTTCTATGGGGCACTTATGACTGGGTTTTATAGTTAACCTTCCTTGTCCATTGTGCTCGCTAGTGATTACTGATCTTGCCCTAATGTACTCGGCAGCTTTGATTCTAAATGTAGGACTGTGCTAATATTATTAAACTTTAACATGGAAATTTTTAATTGTTTCTCCAGGATGCGAATTGTACATATTACTACTCACTAGTATAATTTTAGGCCTATAGATCAGTCACATTAAGACGACTGGCTGCTTTTTATCATTTTCATCAACTTGCGTTATTCTTGTATAGTAACAGCTAGACCCGAAGTTACAAAAAGATGAAAGTGCATTGGACTTTGCTTTGTTTTGTATGGCTGTATAACTTTATAAGTATCGATATTTTTATGGATTTACTTAAAGCAGAAGTGCAATTTGTGCAAGGCATTCATTTACAATAGACGTTATAAGATATATGAATTATACATAAACAGAGTTCTGTTATATATTGTACAAGGTGACCAGTGGTCAGGGAAGTCAGGAAATTGTTAGGTAATTTATTTTCTGTCAGAATTCAAAGAAAAATCATAGAGTTTAGGGCCTGTGTATGTCTTCCGGGTAAGCGGGCTAGCCCGCTTAGCGAGATCTCGGTTTTATATGAAAACCTGCAGCCCCCTTGCGGAGATAATTAGTCATTTCCTTCACAGTTCTTTTTAACGTAATTATCTTTATCTAAAGTTTTGCTCCTTGAACGCTGTTTTTACTTGCCTTTGACATGATTTAGACCTCGTGAAAGTTGACACAAACAGTCAAAGGTCAAAAAGTCAAAAGTCAAAAAGGTGATTATACAAGTCGAGAATGCTTGTGCTGTGCAGTGGCAAATGTGCAGCATGGTCCAATTTACACGGGCAAGCGGGCCGGAAATGGGAAAATTAGTACCACGCCTACCGATATCTCACTAGTGCTTCAGCAAGATCTCGCTTACCGGGCTAGCCTGCTTTCTCATATAAAGGGAAGCAGATTTTCCTATTGATTTCGTAATGTGGTGAGATCTCGCTAAGCGGGATAGCCCACTTAGTGCGAGCATGTGAACAAGCCCTTGGGATATGTTTGCAAAAAACTCAGGGATGTCGTTGGTTGACCATGTCAGAGAATGTTGCGTTACACATCAATTGTGATTTCATTTGCAAGCGTGAGTAGTGTTCTGGAAATTTTCATTGGCGCATAATGAAAATGTCGGGGAAGTCTAGCAGTTCAGTAAGAGATTTCAGGAAATATCTGGGAGTTTCAGAGGCAAAATCCTCTGGTCACCCTGTTTTAAGAAATGGCTTTAAAACTAAATTGTGTTTATTTCGTTGTGTTCTGTTACGTTTTATGGAGATTTGTAGACAAACCGATTATTATAGATGGTATAACCATAAGCAGATAAATACTTCATGTAATATTCCTAACTTTCAAACCATATTCCCCATTTCTTACATGTTGAGCGCTAAGGGAACAATCATAAAGTATAGAGCAGACCGGGGTAGAGGGGATTTCAAATTTCACTATGAATGTATGTAGCCCAATGCAAAAGCAAGGAAAATTTTCCCGGCCCCTCTTTAACTTAAAATAAGGTTTGATAGCCCCCCTCATGTTTTCAGTGAAGAAATACAAAGAATGACAACTGGATTAATTACCAAAAAAGCTCGAGCATTAGAAAATACCTCAGTTTCTAAAGGACTGGAGGTGAGCCAGCTCTGTTTTCTAGAAAAGATAGAATTATAATTTCAGCTTATCATAAACTATTACCACACTGTATATATAATTTTCCTGTTACAAAAAAATAATGATATTTTCGCAAATGAAACACTCCATTTTTCAAATAGCTTTGCTTTAGAAAGTGAAGTTAAGCTCAAAACACTATCTTATCTGCATAGCAATGCCTTAGTATTGTACTCCAAATGGAAATAATTTGAATTTGTGTCAAAGGGCAATGGTTGAAGTAGCACCTTACATCTTTATCTGGAGCAAGCCCAAGTTTGAGTCAATCTTCCACTCCTGGTCACACAAAACACATTTGATTAGTCCTCCTCAAACTTGTCATTGCTTGAAGTCTCTCATGCTTCTTCTTGGTCCTCCTCTCCCTCACTAGAAGCACTGCTGCTGTCTTCTATCCCAGCAGTGTTGATTATAACATCTTGTTCATCAGCTTCACTCTCACCTTGACAATCAGATATTACCATTCTGTCAGAATTGCTAACTGCCACTGATCTTTTTAGTTGTTCAAAAGCAATGTGATGAGATATTGCAACTGCTTTATATTTTTTTCTTCAGCTAAAGGTAAGCAACCATGTCATTTTCTTCTAAATACTTATTCAGTTCTCGAAAAACTTCACTTTAAGTTCTGCTAGACTATTCTCATAGTGAGATTTCCAGTTGATGTCCTTTTAGTTCTTCATAGTCTCAGCACATATATTTTCATCCCATCTTGTATTTCTTTTCTCTTTGTTACGTTCCAGAGTCTGCAGGTGACCAACATACCTCTTCACAGTGCTCATTTCAATGATATATTGATTTCAGAATTCTTACAATTGATCCCCTTTAAATACAGCTGCCCTTAACATTAAAGGAAACGTTTTATTCGTTTTCTTTGTTGAAAATCATCAACTTGTTATTCTATTCCATGAAAAATTGTTTGTGAAGCAGATATATTTATTGCAGAAATCTTGCAATTTCATCAAATAATTTTATGAAACATTTCATCAAATTATTTTATTATATGTTATAATGCTTGAATATTTCTCTCGACTGTCTTTCAGTGCGTAGTTGTTTTGTCTCCAGCCGAGCCCTAGCAACAGGAAAATCTGGAAAAGTCCCTAGCATTTATGATGCGTAGAGCTGAATAGTAAAAAATACTTTGAAAGTTGTAGATCTCCCCCAGACCTCGACCGATTAAGAACTCCAGAGTAGCTTCCTGTTTTCGACTGTGACCAGTGGTGATTTCTAAAAATTTTAACAAGGGGGGCTATAGTCACAACCATGCCCATAATTTCGGTGTGGCCCAGCTACGACCACGCTCATATTTTCAAAGATGGAAACATGATAATTTAGTTTCACACTAATATGGTATAATCAACAATAAGAGATGCGTCAATGATCATATAGTAGTGCACAATTGATCATAACACTTGGGAAGCAAGGCCAATAAACTCTGAACAGCTAAGGCAATGCAAGAATTCTAGGGGGCTGAGCCCCCAAAATGAGCAGAAATGTTAACAAGGGAGGCTTCGCTCCCCTGAGCCCCCCTAAAAATCACCCCTGATTGTGACCCGCATTTTACGGTGAACAATATTTTGAATGCACCAAAGTACGCTCCTTAGTAGTCACCCAGTGACGCTACTCAACACTTACATTCCCCAGCACGTCATTTTCCGAAACTTGGCAACCAACTATGCTTTCAGTAGACGTATAATAGTTTTCATAGACATTCTTACTCCCTGTAAATCTTTTCCTATCTAAAATATGTTTACTTATCATCCATTGGTTGGCTGAGAATAGTTTTAGGGCAGTTGTTTTTTTCAAGCTTAAATGCTATTTTGAAAGGACTTTGTTGATAGCAAAATCGTATTGCGTACTCATAGTATCAATCTTGGAGACTTAAAAATGGTTTACCGCTACATCAAGAAAAATTCCTTCATTATATTTGGTAAAGAAACCTTTTACTCTAGAGTGCAGATTCATATTTGGGTTGGAACAATTGGGACGGGTGGCTGAAGTAAAATGAAGGCTTCATAAATTTTTGGCACATTTACATGCTAATCGCCTATTCAGTTCAGTAAAACTCTGAGAATAAGGTACTTTCCTCTTCTGAGAATCTTAGCAGCAAATTTAAACGTCGTGCTAAGGTCAGGGGCCTTTAAATTTTTCGAAAACTAATGGCCAAGGGATGGAATTACAGTAACTCCCTCGAGCCTCGATCCTATTTCGTAAGTACTGAACTGAGGCTTCAAGAAAACAAGCGCAGTTTAGGCCATATGTTTAGCGCCATTTTAACAAAGTAGGAGATATTACAGTACACTAACTTAATGATTCTAGACGCCTGTTGATGATCACACCCTTTGTTTATCTTGAAATTGGCCTTCAACAATGGATATTGATGAGGATGACGATGTAGGAGAGGATATATGGAACGCATTCTCTTGGCGGTCACATATTTCTCGAAAGATCAACCTTATGCAGAAACATTTTGAAGAACTCAGTTTCCCAGAGTCCTATAAACAAATGATAGAATTTTTTGATACATACTTTTTGGCGTTTCTAGATGAAGATAATCGGAACATTGAAGAGGGACTGCCGACTAAATTGAAAAATAGCAATGTACCACGTGTTATTGTTGATTCTTGCTTTTTCACATTTCTTGATGATAGCAAGTTCTCAGCTTTGCAAGAGCTGAAGCTGTTGGAGTTATTGTGCACATATTATCGGGGTGAAAAGCTAGATGTTCCGCGATACCTTGTATTTGAGTGCATCTTTGGAAGCCTTGTTGATGATGAACCCAAGCTGCAGGATGTTAAAGTAAAGTTTCTTGGTGAACTACTGTCAATGGCAGCTGGCACTGAGTGTACATTGATTCTTGATAGCTTCGCAATTCTATTGCAGAAAGTTGGCCAAAGTGCTAAGCTTTTGCCAGTTATTTCCCATTTGATAAATGATTACTGTGTCCTTGTGCCTTCTGCATTTAAAATACTAGAAAATGCAATTCAAGCCAGCCCATTGTTTGCAAGCCAAATTGTGGAGGCCCTGCCCATGCTGTATAGCTTCCATGAAAAGCCAAGGAAAAATAGTGAAGATGCTGATGACGAAGACTATCCAAGCATTCATCAAAGCCTACCTCCTACTCCTTTACTGAATATTATTGGTTCTTGGCTTACTTCAAACACAAAATGTTTTACCTTAAGAAAGATGCATGGCTTCACAACCCTGCCATCTATTTATGCATCTTTGGATGAAAATATGCCAGCAAAGATAAGCAAGTGCCCAATTACAGGATTACTTTCTTGGTCTGTATTATCCCCACTGTTTGCAGGTGTTAAGATTGGCAGCAAGGTGATTGACACTGAAGAAATACGAAAGGCCTCCTCACTGTTACATTTTGGAATCCTCAATTATTTTGCCCTGCATTGTAAAGGAGATGCCAGCGGTTCTGGAGATGAAGACGAGCTGGAGCCAGGTGAGGTGTCAGAGGAGAAAAAGCCAATAGAAGAACTGATATTTGAATCTGATATTAGGAATGTTATTGCATACCTTGATGAGACGGTTGAAAACCTAAATGAGGAGATTACCAAAGAGAAAGTAGGCGAAAGCATAGACCGATTGGCACAGATAATTCAAGTTTCCAAATGGAGTGGTTGTTTTTTACCATCAAGTAAAAAGTTCAAACATGCACTTAAAAAAGTACCTAAGACTAAATTGTTTTCAAAGGTCATCAAAAGTTTGTAGTTGTATCATAATTTTTTGCATAAAGCAAATTCTTGTTTATTTGAGATGTCCAAACAGCATTTTGTCAATATCAAGTGTAAATGTAATAGAGTTTACACTTGAGAATTTTTTAGATGTCTTACTTATCTTTTTCTCGTTTAGTTCATACCACTCCTCCACTAAAACCTACCAAATATAATCTAAAATTAATTGCTGTAGTATTGAAGTCTAATCAAACAATCCTGTTGAAGTCAAACTACAGCATTAGGAGATTGAGTTATTGTCTATAATCTGAAGTTTCCAATGGGGGGAGGCTGATTTCCCTTAAATGGGTTTATACTTTAAGAAGCTTGGCAGTATATATCTACTCATGCATATCAGTAGGTTATCCCAACAAGCTTCCTCTACTATGTATATTACCCTCAAGCTTTTTAAACTTCTTGGACATATGAACATGGAAGCCAGGGATGGCAGGAGGCACATGCCCCCTACTTTTCACATACTTGTATGTACACAATTTTTACACAATTTTCATAAGGAAACATTTTATAAGGAATTTACATGTAGACTGCCAAGATATTTGAGGATCTTAAACTACCAATGGAAAAAAACAAGGAACTTTCAATTTCAAACATATTTATTACTGCAAATAATAAAGAGATAGGAAGCTGGTTCAATTCATTTACAGCTGCAACTCACAAAGATATATTTATGAAACTTCTTTCCTACCTTATTTGTGCCTTCAGTCTTTAGTTCTAGCAAAAATTAAAGGAAAACTTCAGAATGTTGATGGTCCTTTATGTCTGCACCACTGTTATGGCACTATGTATCCAGTGAAACTTAAAGGAGCTATTATAGAACTTTTAGTGCTAGAATTTGATGAAACGAGTTTTAAAATGAGGAACGTTTAGAACTTGGTCTTGAGCTAGGTTCCTGATAACAAAAAGCGTGTAATTTGCCCCTTTCAGGTTATATGGTTGCCTTCTTTTGTTTGATATGGTGCACCCCCCCACTTTTGGACAGCTTCCAACGCCTCTGCTTGGGCTTCGTTGCTTGTTTTTTGTTTGCTTTGTGGCCAGAGCTGCCACACGTAGGTAATTCTAACTATTTCGTAGCTGGTAGGGAGAACTTAGGGGAGAAATGACATAAAATAGGTAGTTTTCTTAAATTTTTGGGGATATTTTACAATTTGAGCTCTGGCTAATGTAAATTTATTTGGAAATTCTTGCACAAAGTTAACAATGCTGCAGTTTTGCGAGAAGAAACTTAATTCAAATTCTGTTCTGAATTGAATTCGACGCGGCCAAAATTCGGCCGTCTAAAGCCCTCCTTACTTATATCTAACCTAACTTGTTTCTTAACGACTAATATAAACTACTTTTGGATATATACGTGCGTTTTACAATTTAATGAATAGAAACTAACGATATGCACATATGCTTACATTTCCCTGAAACTATAATGATTCCGTTGGCTCATTTCCAGTCGAGCCCTCGATGTATCTCATGAACAACCAAAATGATACGGCCCTCTCAACCTTTTGCAAGCCTTGAGGGTCCAAATACCTACCAACGCGATACGAAGTAGAACTCTACAAGCACTCTGAGTCTAAATGCCAAATTACAAAATGTGAGACGTCCTAATACAAGATACAAGTACTTTCGCAAGCTGCTTTATCTGTATAGCTCCATTCTTACATTTATAAATTAGCAGTACGACAATAGAAACCAGACAAACCGATTTCATAAAGCAACTAAAACGATACAACAGTGAAACCATAGCATGTAAAGAGACTAATAGTATAAGCACATATCGACATTGAGCCTTCCCGTAGCAGTATGTGAGTTTCCTGTTAATATTTTGTAACTTGAGCTAAAACTGGCTTTCCCAGGTTTAATGACAGGGGTGACGCTAGGAATTTTCCGACGGGGTTGACTTCAACGACGAGGGGACTAAAATTTCGTTGGTATGGTGCTATAACTGCTAAAAAAAGCTCCGAAAAAGAGTTGGTCACCTTCCCATGGGGGGCTAGCATGTTCCAACAGGGAAGCTATAGTCCCTTCTAGCCCTCCCATAGTACCATCCCTGTTTAAAGGTTGACTACCAGCTGACAAGTTTATATGCAGATGCTAGCAGCAGCTGTGACAACATGCTCAAAGGAAGATTGTGAAACTATTATTTCTTTTTCTTTGGTGTAGCTATTAGTTTTTATAGTTTGCACTGCATTTCAAAATACAGTTGAAAACAATGAAAAATGTGGGTAAATACGTAGGTACAGTCTGAATATAGGGAATTATAGGTAGAATCGATGCTGGCATGCGTAGGTAGAAGTAGGTAGAAATGGATCGTGTAGTAGGGAGAAACGTGAAGTCCAGCGTGGTAACACTGAAAGTGGCAGCACTGTTTGTGGATGACCTTCGACCTAAGACTCTTCTGCAAGTATGGCGGTTGCTTTCTTCACCGAGAATAAAACATTTCAAAATTTCGCATTTTTCTCCGCAATCTTGGGGGCAAAATGCTTGATCATGGGCTTCCTTGTTGCAAGGAAAAGAATTGGTGCAAAGGTATCGCCTATTTAACAATCTTTTGTTGTAGAATATGGTGCAAATTAGTGCAAAGGTGTCCCCTTTTCAGGTCCAGGAGTTCATTGTTCCTGGACCACTCTACAAAGTGTGGTATATGCGCCAAGGGTGTCTTATTAGAGCATTTTATATTTGTCCTAAACTGCACACCTGCTAGAACTATATTGCTGATTCCGCCTCAGTGATGTATGTATATTAGACCACAGTTTCCGGGAAATCTGAACCGCCCTTTCTAGAGCCTACTTACTCGCTTTCCTTTTGTAGATGTAGATTGATATTTGTAAGGTTATAGCACTAGCGTAGCAAGGGGGGCGGTGGGGGCGGTCTGCCCCGGGCGGCACTTTTATAGGGGCGGCACTTTTTATCCTGTGGTAATTTCCGATATTTACGGGAATAACCAGAAATGCAGACGGAGATAACATAGGCCTAAATTTTATGAAGTAACTATATATAT